>JBBPQU010001077.1:0-11521 GCA_038092655.1 Boletus sensibilis
GTTGATTGCTAACTGAGATGATGCTCGTTGTGAATCAAGAGTGATATTCAAACTCAGAGAGCTGAGTTCTACTATGTAGTGTCTAGCGATGTGTGAACTATCTACTAGTTATGGTATACTACTGTACCATTTAACAAAGACTGTACCGTCTCCAGTTCTTTGAAAAAGATTGCTTAGCCAACGTGTTTGGTTTCATTGATCTGGATTTGGTTATCCGAGGGGTCCATCTTCTTCCTGGTTTTGGCTATGGTGAAACAAATGACTACCTTGATCAGAGCTTTGTCTGTCAAGCACACAGCGAGTCAAATGCTGACTGGCGCTATTTCTATGTCAGCATATGGGTTTTCTTAATCTTTGTCTATTTCCGAGTAAGCTAAATGTGTGTACTATGCTAGATTTGTCGATCGAGACATGTTCATGTGATTTCGGGGCAGAGGAGTCGGTCACAAAGCGACCCGAGACTGGGATGTGTTCTTGCTGCAGGAAGGATGCACTGTAGTTGAAGGCCCAGTGGATGGTACAGAGCAGGAAGAACCAGCCAATACAGGGCAACAGGCAGGTAGCTGGCAGAGAAATCAATGAGCAGGTTGAGGAAGAGGAAGAGGACGTGGCTGGCGAAGCAGAGGATGTAGAGATGGATGAGCATGAGCATGAGCTGGATAGGGTAGTTGCTGACGAGGGGGAAGAATTGGACAACGATATTTTGGCACAGGAGGGGTACGGCACGTTGTAATCAGTCGTTGTCAGTTCATACAGTCTTGGTTGGGCAGATATGACAAGTGCATGATATGTGAAACAATTTTCCTTTCTACTTACTAAAATTCTTCGTTATCTTATCTTATCTCTTGATCTTATCTTATCAAGATCCTTCTCGAACATTCTATGACCTTCTATATTCCATACCGGCCCTAAAGTACTCAGTAGAATATAAGTAACTACTTCGCTTGTATTGTCTTTAGCTTTGGAATTCCACTTCTTTGCTTGGAATATCACATTTGCGACTCTAAGTGTCTTGTGGTTGTTCTGATCGTTTCATAATTCCAAAGCTTTCCTTTCGTCGCCGACCTCTTCAGTCCCCGACTCCTTTCCTTTGTCATTACCCGTACCAACTTCGCCTTCGGACGCACACTTTGTTGCGCCGTTGTCTCCTCCGACCCACTTGTCGTTGAAACAAACATTTTCCTCCCACTTTCCGCATGTATCGCTCTTCGCGAAGCGCACTATAGTCGGATCCCAGACTTAAGGGAAATCTGCAGACCCGCATAAGGTCATCGGAAAGCAACCGAGTAAACTGCTGCGTATACGGTCGTCCGCCATCTAAACAAGGATAATATTGCTACCGGGCATAGTGCATTAGCCCCCGTCGTCAGCTGAGTGCCTAGCTGTCCGTATCCTTATACGCTAGTGAAGGCGGGTTCTTGTGATCACCCGTAAACGTCACGACTAACGAGGGTAGTATTCCCTCTTGCTGAAGCCAGGCAATTCCGGTTCCCCCCTCTTCGTTTGCCGCTGGAGAATTTTGAGAACATCCTACTCCCGCCTTCGGTCTTGAGCACTGGGGAGTCACGATCCCTAACCAGTGTACTCGGACTACGCGTTCCACAGCCACGGACCCCATCACACGACTTCGTTGTTTTTATCGCCGTGTTCGGCTGGTTCTGGCTGGGCCCAGACAACTTATCCGTATCGCCCTCGGAGACTTCCTCCGAGAATATCTTCAACAGACAAGATAGTTTCCCTCCCTCCTCACCGTCGTAGACGGATCATCTATTGGTACGACTACTCTCGAACCCGAGTAGAATACCGACAAGGACCTCTCCCATACCTCCGTCCCCATCAATCACTAAAAAGAAACCCCCGATATGTCTAGACCATACCCGCCCTCACGACCCACATCCTGAGCTCTCCAGGAGGGGAGCTTTGCAGAGATGAGCGCTGCATTGGAGGACATTGCTATGACTCCTTTGCCGCCCTCTGCTCCTGCCACGCCCCTCCCCGCTCCAATTCCTCGAATCTCACCCATCACATATATGCCGACTACCTTCAATCCGGTAACACCCCACTCCTCCTTATCAGAATTTAACCAACAATACAATGACTGGAGGACAAGATTCTCCTACGATCCTGTTAACGCAGGACCACCTCCAGCATTCCCCTCCCCTACAACCATTGTTCCCCCGGTACATTCGAGACCGCTCCCTCAAGTACCTTCTCGCCCTTTGTCTATTGGCAGTCCTCGCCCTGCCGCACGAGGATTTGCTCGACCCTGCCTTGGCAAGTCGCTTGCCGCAAAGCCATCTCAATATGATGGCAATAAAGATGGATTCGTCACCTGGTGGCGATCTATTACAGTCTTTCTTCGAGGCTTCGAAGAGGAACCTTCGGATAGCCAGAAAATACTCATTGTAATTTCATATATGCAAGGAAAGAACACTGCAGGACGTTTCGCAGACCTTGCTATCCAAAGAGGAGTAGATCGGACTTGGTCCTTTACTACCTTCGAAACGAGTATCAAAAAACAGTTCCAACCAGCTGGCCTCAAGCGACAGGCCGAAGCCAAATTATTCGCCCTTAAACAAGGCAAAGATACGGTAGAAGACTACTTCACCAAACTACATCAGTTGGCCCTCGAAGCCGACTTCAATGTAAGGATCAACGGTCATACGATCGTAAACCAAATCCGCCACGGTGTTCGCCAAGACTTGGTGGACCACGTTGAAAATAAAGACGATCGGTTGATAGACTCCACCGACATTAAAGAATGGGAAGACGCTCTTGTGCGAGCGGAGGAAGTAATCCGAGAAAGAAGCGAACATCGTCGCGATGCAACAGGACCCACGTACGCTCCTCGTTTTACTCCTCGTAAGACATACGCGCCACCAGCAGGTCCTCCCCCATCCATCCCTCCTGCTCAACCCCGACCTCATCCAAACGCCACCGGTACTTTCCCCGGCCGAGGAGCTCCTATGGAGCTTGATAAGGCTCGCGCTGAAGGAATATGCCAAGTTTGCAAGAAACCATGGCCTTGCTCTGATCACCCCCCTCGCCCTCGTCCTCGTGCCCGTGCTATGCAATGGGGAGGTCAAGAAATCTCTCAATCTCAATTTGGAGTGCTGCGCGCTTTAATGGAAAAGGCCGAAGGGGAGAATACACCTGAGGAGACTCCCACGAACAACGTAGCACCAGAATCGTCTTTTCAGTCTGTACAGTAGATAGCAGTCGGTCTATTGTACCTTTTAAGTCATTGCCAAACAATCGATACTCCATTTTATCACGCAATGATAAGGCTGAAACTAATGTAAGAGTCAACCTCCCAAAATCTACTCTAGAAGTAGTAAGGCAAAATAAGGAAATACCACTACCAGTGAGAGGATCTCCAGGTGCAGCCGGATATGATCTGTACTCTGCAGTAGACACGGTAATTCCCGCTCGAGGACAAGCATTGGTTTCAACCAAGTTGTCAATGAAAATTCCTAAAGGACATTATGGCAGAATCGCCCCACGAAGCGGTCTTGCTGTAAAAAAGAAAATCACTACTGGAGCTGGTGTGATCGATTGTGACTATCGAGGAGAAGTCATGATCCTGTTGATTAATCTTTCGAATGAAGAGTTCGTAGCTAAAGCTGGGGAGCGAATAGCACAACTCATACTCGAAAAGATTTCAACACCACCAGTAAAAGAAGTGAAATCCTTAGGAAATACATCTCGAGCAGACAAAGGTTTTGGAAGTACTGGGTCTAATTCCAAAATCAGAGGTAGTTCGTCCCAATCATGGATGAACACAATTGATCCCTGGTTAATACGATGGATGAAGGCTCAAGCCTCCCATTCAGACATGAAGCGAAACATCGCCCATTTACGCTCCTTTGTTCATGAAACAAGGAAAATAGAGGTTACCCCTGAACTCATCTCAGATCTAAAAGAGATGACGGACGAAAATGCTCATTGGATTCTCAGAGATCTATAAAAGAAGCCTAAGTTCCAAAAGGCATCTTTACGAAGAAAAGACCGAAACTCTCTAGAGCTTCCAGCTACTTTGAGACTCCCTGACGGAAGCACTGCTGAAGTCAAAGCCTTGGTAGATTCTGGATGTACCGGTTCTTCGATCCATGAGAACTTCGTCTCTGAGAAGGGGGTACTTACTCATTCGCTTCCACGACCAATGTCAGTATATAATGCTGACGGATCTCTTAATTCATCGGGAAAAATTGAAAATTTGTTATCGTCGAAATGGAAATCAAGGGACATAAAGAACAATTAGCCCTTGCTGTTACTAACCTCGGCCCGAACACCATATTCCTCGGTCATGACTGGTTGAAAGCTCACAACCCAGAAATTGACTGGAAAACTGGCCGAATCGCATTCCGATGTGAGGATGATCATATGCCTCAATTAGAAGAGTGCGACGATGACGATGATGACGAAGACTTCTCCCCATCACAAGGAGATCGTCTTTTCAAACTAAATACCGATGAATACCTCCAGAATACAGCTACCGATATAGCTGCCAAGGACTATGCGACCAAAAAAAAGAAGAACTTCAAAGAAGCAGCTCCTGAGTACATTCATGATTATGAGGATGTATTCGCTAAAGAAAGTTTTGACGAGCTTCCCCCAAGACGTCCTTGGGATCATGCGGTCGAACTTCTTCCTGGAGATCACACGGTAGATTGCAAGGTCTATCCTCTAAACCCAGGAGAACAAACTGAGCTTGATGCCTTCTTAGAAGAAAATCTCAAATCCGGTCGCATACGCCCCTCTAAATCTCCATTTGCATCCACCTTTTTTTTCATTAAGAAGAAGGATGGTCGCCTTCGCCCCGTACAAGATTATCGAAAACTAAATGAAATCACTCAACGAAATCAATATCCCCTCCCTCTTATCTCAGAACTGGTAGACAAACTTAAAACTGCTAAATATTACACCAAGTTCGATGTGAGATGGGGGTACAACAATGTACGCATGGCTGAAGGAGACGAATGGAAAGCAGCCTTCAGAACTAACCGAGGATTATTTGAACCCCTCGTAATGTTCTTTGGGTTGACAAATTCTCCTGCAACCTTTCAGACAATGATGAACTCTCTTTTCAGAGACTTAATCAATCGAGGAGTCGTTGTTGTATATATCGACGACATAATGATCTTTACCAAAACCCTCGAAGAACATCGAAAGGTTGTAAGAGAAGTGCTACAAATACTCCGAGAATCACATCTGTATTTACGTCATGACAAATGTGATTTTGAAGTCCAAGAAACCGAATTCCTTGGATTAATTGTGGCACAAAACGAGGTCAAAATGGACCAAAAAAAGGTTTCGGCAATAAAAGACTGGCCAACTCCCACGTCAAAAAAAACTCTTAGAGGATTCTTAGGATTCCTCAACTTTTATCGACGATTCATTAAAGATTTCTCTAAAGTAGCGCGCCCTCTCAATGCGCTTACGTCGAATAAAAAAGAGTTTGTTTGGTCACCTGAATGTCAAAAAGCCTTTGAAGAACTAAAAAATACTGTATCTACGGCTCCCGCCTTAGCCATGCCTACTGATCAAGATCCTTTCCGGATTGAAACCGACGGATCAGGCATTGGTGTTGGCGCGGTTCTGAGTCAGCAACAAGAAGGGAAATGGCACCCTGTAGCATTCATATCGAGATCCCTTAATGATGCAGAACGAAATTACCATGCTGCTGATCTTGAAATGTTAGCTGTAATGTTTGCCTTAAAAGAATGGTGACACTACCTTCTCGATGCAGTACACCCAGTGGAGGTTCTTACCGACCACAAAAACCTTGAGTTCTTCAGAAAACCCCAAGACCTCTCTCACCGTCAAGCTAGATGGCAACAAATCATCCAGGAATACCGATTAGTTTTTAACTATCGACCTGGAAAAACCAATCCCGCAGATCCTCTGTCCAGGAGGCCAGATTATGAGAAGGGGGTAAACAGCGACAATTTACAACAAACGCTACTTCCAAACTCCCTTTTTGTCAAAGCTATCGCTTCTCAAGATATTCTCGATCGCATTGCTAAGCTGCAATATAAATTAGAACGCTTTGCACGAGAAGGTCTTTTGAAAGTTGATTCGCCCTGGACACGAATGGATGGACTCATATGATGGAGAAAACTAATCTATATCCCAAATGATGCACAATTACGAGAGGAAATCATAAAAACCAATCATGATCATTCTATTTCGGGACACCCCGGAATCAAACGAACTCGAGACTTGATCATGAGCGAGTACTATTGGCCTTCTCTCCGAAAAGATGTAGAAAAATATGTATCTGGGTGTGATATATGCCAAAAAGTCAAAGCAAAAACCACATCCTTACATTCTCCCCTCCATCCGAATGAAATTCCATCTGCCCCCTGGGAAATTATCTCGGTAGACCTAATCGGCCCTCTCCCACAATCACAAGGAAAAAACACTATCCTAGTGGTTGTAGACCGATTCTCCAAGATGATTCACCTTATCCCCACCACCGACACTGTAACTTCTCAAGGAGTAGCCACTCTTTTCAGAGACAATGTATTCAAATTACACGGCACTCCAAGAAAAGTAATCTCAGATTGAGGCCCCCAATTTGTATCGTCATTTATGAAAGACTTCTATACTCTCTTAAGAATCGAAGGAAATCCGTCCACTGCATATCACCCACAAACCGATGGACAAACCGAACGAGTTAATCGTGAGGTTGAAAAATACCTTCGAATCTATGTCAATCATAGACAAACGGATTGGGCTGATTGACTTCCCCTTGCCGAGTTTGCCCACAATTCACAAACTTCAAGTGCCACTAAAGTCTCCCCTTTCATTCTCAACTTCGGACAACAACCTATCATCCCTAATAAACAAATCGAAGTCCGAAATGAATCTGCGACTACCTTCGTTGATCAGATGAAGATACATTTTGAAGTCACTAAGAAAGCACTTGAAAAGGCCGCTGAGATTATGAAAAAGTCTCACGATAAAAGGATCCAACCAATCGAAGAGTTCATTGTGGGACAACAAGTCCTCCTAGATGGAAAGAATATCCGTACCGATAGACCCACCAAGAAATTCAATAACAAAAGATATGGACCTTTTAAAGTGAAACGGAAAGTCGGAATATCAGCATATGAGTTGGAATTACCTAACACATGGAGAGGAATCCATCCCGTCTTTAACGAATCTCTCCTCATTCCATATGTCGTTGGGACATTTCCTTCTCAAATGGTTCTTAAACCACCCCCTCCTATCATAGTCGATCAAGAAAAGGAATACGAAGTCGAAGAAGTAATAGATTCTAGGCGAAAAAGGAATAAAATCGAGTACTTAGTACATTGGAAAGGTTATCCAAGAGAAGATCATACTTGGGAACCAAAGACCAATCTCGCAAACGCCTCGAAGAAAATCGAATCTTTCTACAAAAATCATCCCAACGCAATTCGATCCCTCCTTCTTGACGATTGTGACTGTTCCCTCTGTAACCATACTTCTTCACTGTTTTCCGATCCCAATTTCAAAAGCTTCGCTACTTCCCTTAATCGTCTCTCCGATTCCCTTTTCGAAATCCCTATTCCTCATTCTGAACCAAAAATAAATGGTATTCTGATCGACCGGGAGTTCGATCTTTGAGAAGGGGGTAATGAAACAATTTTCCTTTCTACTTACTAAAATTCTTCGTTATCTTATCTTATCTTATCTCTTGATCTTATCTTATCAAGATCCTTCTCGAACATTCTATGACCTTCTATATTCCATACTGGCCCTAAAGTACTCAGTAGAATATAAGTAACTACTTCGCTTGTATTGTCTTTAGCTTTGGAATTCCACTTCTTCGCTTGGAATATCGCATTTGCGACTCTAAGTGTCTTGTGGTTGTTCTGATCGTTTCAATATGGGGATGTAATGCAATATCAGTTTATTTAGTACACGACAAGAATGTGTGGGCTATGGAGCAGTCACAATAAGTCACAATATATTCTTGTCTACTCTCGAGCAACAAAGAAAAATGATGTCATGGGTGTTTTCACCTCGCTGACACACTGAGACCACGTGGCCATGATTTTTTCAAGCGTGGCACCCGCGATATACCAAATCGAGCAATGTCTACTTTCTGCGAGGTTTGTGATGTATACCGTCTGTAACAAAAAACACCGTTGCCCCGTCTTGTGCCTAATCTCGGCGCCGTGCTCAAAGACTCCATGGAGTTCACACTTTTACCATCCCTGTCTTGAAGGCCTGCATCGTTCAAGTTATATGCGCGTTCGAGATGAAATCCCGTAGCAGGTATTGCCACGGATGTGACCCAAAAACCCCCGATGATAAAATGAATAGCAGAAAAAAAAAACACACGAGCTGGCCAACGAGCGAGCGCGTACATGCATTAAAAAGAAGAAGAAAGGCCATAGCAGTCAAGTCCTTGTTGCCACAGCCCCGCCGTCGCCGACAATCTACGCTCCACCCTCGCTCTCTCAACCTCTCCATTACGCTCACGCCTCTCATCAACTCCGCACGCCCGTCCCGACACGTCGGTAGAACAATAAATACGCACACCGACCGTCCCGCTCTGGTGTCCCAAACACGTCCTCGGGTCTCACATCCGACACGAGCTCGTCATCTATACGTATCCATCCTTCGCGCGGCTTCACCGTCGGTCCCGTACCCACCGTATTATCGATGTTGGGATGCAGCACGTCGAGGGTGTAGTGCCCTCCAGAGGCAGAGAGTCCATGGTGGTACAGCACTATGCGTGGTAAAGGGTCAGTATCGTGGTACCGAGGCTCGAAGGGTGCTTACCACCAAAGAGCTTATACCGCGTCCCGTGGAGTTTCTTCCCGGGAGCCATCACCTCTACACGCAGCAAGTTACGATCACGGAGAATGGACGTCAAAAGAATGCCTACCGCTGGGAACATCCAACTCGGATGCAAAAGACACTTGCTTGCCGACCTTGGCTACGCCGCCTGCGCTCGCATCATACAAGAACCGTTTGAGATGGAGGATGAGAATTGGAGGGAGTGCGTCGATGTGAACCGTTTGCGTCGCGTCCAGAGTTGCGCCTGGCTTAGTGACCGAAGTGACTTGCACCGATTGCGGCGAAGAAATGTATGCGAGGGCATCTCTGATCGTGTGAATTTGTTCGCGCTACAAAAAAAAAAAGATGAATTCATGCAATGAGAGTGCTTCAAGAGTAGGAAAACGAACCTGGATGTCTAATCGCAGCGAACGCCAGTCTTCGACCAGAACCGAGTCTTTTTGGTGGGGCACGCGTAGCGTCGAGCGGAATTTCCCGCCAAACATGCGAGTGATCGGTGACTCGGTCGACTTGCCCTGCAGAAGGGTTATTTACGTGTCCGTGAACAACTAATCTGCCTCGTTGCGAACGACCTACCGTGCGTGTGACAGCCATTCGGTTGCGTTTGCCGACTTCGAGCCATGGACCGTCCTCCTGCGCCGCGTGGCCGTTTTGTGTCTCAGGATGCGATTGACCAGCCTCTGTTTTGGAAGTGAGCGAGGAGGAAATGGAGAGGAGCTCCTCTTCCAACGTGTCCAAGTAAAAGCCCAAAAATTCCTCCGCGTCTTCTTGGTGACCGCCCTGAAAGAGATGGAGTCAAGGGACATGGGCGTCGATGAAACCGACTTACTCGCATATGATCGAATCGTTTCTTCTCCTTGAGTGCATCGTAGACGTAGGTGGGGATAAATGAGTCTAATAGGTTGTCTTCCTCGTCGCTATAGTCGTTTGTGCGATCGACAGCTTTTCCCTTGCCCTCTGGAGCTGGTTTTGTCTTGGGAATAAATTCCTTGAGGAACCTGACTGTCGCATCGACGAGGGGCGTCTTGCTGTTGGAGTCATCGCCACCGGTAGGGGTATCGGGGAACTTGGCCAGCTCATGGAACAACCGCCAGAAAGGCGGGCAGTAGATGAGCACCTGAAGGACTGCATTTGCAAAACACATGTTTCCAGTGTTGACGAGCCCGCGAGGACGGATTTTCATGACGGGCTGGCTGGATGGACCGGATGTAAGGAGGGACAGGAGCTCGGGTTTTTTGCTCGAGGAAACAGGTGACATGGACGCGGAAAGAGCGGATGCAGGGATGGAGAAGCCGACGATGGAAGAGGTCGGGAGAGAGTTGGGTTTTGAGGGGGACGCAGCATCTTGGCGAAGGAGGGATGCCCATGATGGTTTTGGAGCAGCTGGTTTGGCTGGTGCTGGGGTGGCAGGAGGTTCCGTAGGGGCGGGGACTGATTCAAGGGCAATGTCTGGTTGAGGCGTGGGAACGCGATCCGGTTGTGGAGGCTCGTCCGACATTGTTTTTGCGGGGGAGTCAGGGGGGGAGAGGGAGGTATTCGTGGAGACGGGGGAGGCTGGGACGGAGGTATCTGGTGCTGTGGATGTTGGAGGGGTGGTTTCGGTGTCAGCAGAGGAAGGGGCGTCTATGTGATCGGGTGGGGTGGGGGTCGGGGCGCGGTCTGGGAGGACCTCGGTGGGGGGCGGGGAGGGAGGGGGAGAGGGGAGCGCGAGTGCTTTCTGGATGACGTCGTCTGGAGGACGGGCACGGGGGGAGATGATGATGCCAGGGGCGGTGGAGGGATTCGACGGACGGTGAGACCAGATGACATACTCGGGGGGTGCGCTCGCCATCATCTTTGGAGACGACACGGTCGACGACGCGGGGGAAGAGACAGAGGCAATGTGGAGAGAGCGAGGGGGAGATGGGGACGAGTGTGGGTGATCGACGACCGGATCTGACACTGGGATGGGTGTGAGATCGGACTCGGGGGGGAGATCTGCGGGGGAGAGGGGGGGAAGCATGGAGAGCTGCTTGGGGAGGGGAGACAAGGGCTGCTGGGGCTGCCAGGCGGTGTGATAGGGGCTGGATGGGTGGAGAGGGTAGTTGGGAGAGTAAGTAACAGGGGAGTGGAACTTGCCGTGCTGCGTGGGTGGACCAGGGGAGTGTGGGGAGTGTTGCGGGTAGGAATAGTGGTGGTGGGGGTGGTGCTGGTAGTTCTGGTAGCTGGAACCGGCGCGCGATGGAGGGTAGCCACGGCCCTGCGGATTTACGCGCGGGGACGACGGGGGATGGGGATGGCCATTGATGGGGTATTGGTACTGGTACGGAGCATGACTGGGTGCGTGGGAGGGGTAGGGGAAGGGCGGGGGGTAGTAGGAGGAAGGGCCGGGATGGGCGTAGGTGGGCTGCGGTGCTGCCATGGTCGCTGTTGGGGACGACGAGGAAAGGGCGCTGGTCGACGAGGAGGACAGCGAGGACGACAAAACCAGCCCAGTAAACGAGAAATCAATTAAATTTTTTTTTTACGCCTCGCCGCTCTCTCGAACTCATCCATCATTTTGTTTGCATCAATTTGGCATAACCCTAACCTTAACTTCACTCCTCATGGACGACGTCCACCCACTCCTCCTCGAACTCACAAGTCTCCGTCAGACCGCAGCTCGTTTCCAGGTGCGTATTCATCTATTTCGACACGACTGACTCGCCGATCTTGCTCGCTAGCATGAGGCGCACGCAGCAGCAAT
>JBBPQU010001078.1:0-11518 GCA_038092655.1 Boletus sensibilis
CGCCGCGTTGCGCGCTGCCCAACTAGGCACATCGTTGCTCGCTGTGTTGACGCGCTAGATGGTACCCGAGTTAATCCTTTCCCTCGTCGAAGACGACGGCGTCCCGTGTCCCGTCACGCGCGAGGGCGACGTGTTCTTGTTTGCCTGTGTCTGTCTCGAGGTACGTGCGCGCCCGTGCGACCCGCATCGACGTCTCGTTACGACTTTATTTTTTTCGACGTTTCATCGCCGTATCATATCATTTACTCATCCGCGTCGACATATGTAGTACATTCCTCCAAAGTATCGGTACAAGTACACCATCGCATACCATCAGGCTATTGACTACACAGATTTAGCATCAAACACTGATACCGCCTGCACTTTCCACAGGCTTCCAATAAAACCCTTCAGTGTCCCATTCTCCAGCTGTTTCTCCTTCCCGCATCCATCCCAGCCTATTCTGAGTAAGCATCGCAACACGCACGAAAATCGTTCCATCTAGCTCCTGCAACCCCACCTTGTCTTCAGCTTCTTCTTCTCTCGCCACCTGTGCAGCAGTTACCGTCCTGCCCTCTGACGGCACGCACCAGCCTCTCTTCCGCGTACCGTACAACGACGAATGATGGGCGAGCGCACGTTGAGTCTTGCAGAGGTGCTCATTAGGATGCACGATAGTCGTCTGAATCATCGGGTACCATGCATTCGGGGTTTGGGCCAAATCAGACGTTGGCGTGGGAAGCGTATTCGGAGCTGGCTCGGTGCTCGGTCCCGGAACTTTGTGGAGAAGGCTCTCCGTGCTCTTGTAAAATGATCGGATATCGAGTTGAGGACGTCCCCTCGCAACATAGTATGAGAGGGAGGCAGTAAAGTAAGCCATCAACAACAGGCGTCGAGAAGAGAACTTGTCGATATACGCCATCAGGGATGGAAGGAAAAGCGATGACGTCACTAGATGCATCAAGAAGAAATCGGCATTCAAGGGCTTGTCTGGAGAGGATCCACCGACGCCGTATATGAGGACGTTTGCCCAAGAAAGCTCCTCGATCGCATCAGCTATACCGGCCTCGGTAGAGATATCGAACTTCCACATATTGACATAGTCGTGTATAGTAGAGCCGTGTTCTGTTAGGGTCTTCGAGTACATCGTTTCATCGCCCATATGTTTCATGCGGGAGAAACGAGGGTCGTACGAAACAAGGGCAACGATCGACAGCGCTGTGCGATTGCCACTCCTGGTGTTGACGCTGGAAACTACATCGGGAAACCAGACTCTTGGAAGTAAGTCTGGGTTAGAAGACTGAACTGTAGTCATGGCCAAGCCTACGGCACACGATGTCAGGAATCATGTCATAATGATGACTCGAATACGGACCCTCGGCGCTAACGCCAATGGAACTGAATTCCGCACCATATCCGACGTGGATAAAGGGATGGAATACACCTTCTACGAAACGCGACAACATTTCAGGGAATGCAGTCCCGAAGTTGGCCTCTGAAGCAAAAATGTATTCGTCGAGGCATTCCTTCAAACCTTTCTGGAGGAGTTCAGACGTGAAGTAGTCGAGATAACCAGCGTAATAGCTGAGGTGGGGTTCCCATCAATGCTCGGGTACGCCGAGGTGTTAACCGACCAACATACCGCTCGTCGCCCAAATGTTTGTAGAAATTGTGATTGTTGATTAACCCTGGGGATTCGAATGCGGGGCGCTGATACTCGCAATGTGTAGCATATGCGGCCTCAATTACAGGTCCAGGGGCACCAAGGGCCCAGATTGCGAGGATGTGGTGGGCTGCATGGCTGCGAGACATGTCAAAGACGGAGACTGGCACGTCTTGATGCGTGACATACTTGTGGAAGCCCTTGTAATTGAAAAAAATATGCCAGCGCACGTGGTTGTCTGAGAGGCTCTTGATGAATGCCTCTGTGGAGGATTCGTTAATTCCGGGGAAGGGTCGCGGAGAGAAGACGGAAGGAGGAAGAGGAGGGGCATGGAAGAGCGCATCCAAAGGGGGACGCGTCTGAGGACGACAGACGGTTGCAGCTGTCTTGGGGGAGTAATCGGCAAGACCATGAGCTGTCAAGGCCTCGGGTGGAAGATGGGTTGGATGCTCTCCTGGACGATGGAATGGTTTGTCAGACTCGTGGTCATATTCGCTGAGGCTGGAGGACATGATTGCGGTCGAGGGAGAAAGGGGTGTAACTTGTGGGGTTTATAAGTCCGGGGGTTACGGCGGGTATGATTTCATGAATCGGGACTTGTCAGAAATCCAGTAAAGGGGCGAGATCACATATGCATGATCGAGATATTCGAATGAACTTGAAACCAACCCTTGAATAGTTTCGGATCGACTCCGATTCTAGCTTTCACATGCACTGGGTGACTGACATCCCGTGTGCACTTCAAGCTCTCGTGGAGTCCCCAAACAGGTACGGTGGCAAGCTAACGGTGGACGCCCGAGACAACCGTATATTGGGATGAGTCTAGTTGTTTCCATTTCATTCTTCGTGCTGAGTAAAACGAGGCTGGAACACAGTCTCGATCAGACCCTCTGAGACAGGGGACCGCCCGGGTTGTAGCACGGCCGTGATGACTCATGTCGGTGACGTCATTGTTGGATGTAAGTTAGCAGAGCGTAGTCACCAGAACCTGGTGCATGGGTATATAGTATATGGCATACTGGCAAGATATGCGAAGGGATGGGTTACCATCGGAACATGAAGTCGCCCATTTCTCTGGCATAGCGTTCCAACCTGGGGTTGATACATTCAAGGTCGATAGGTCTTGATGCACTCCTTGAAATCGCACTCCGATTCGTAAAGTTCACACTCCGCTCGCATTTTCTGAGGCGTGCAGGTGGTATGCCGAGGCGGCAACCCCTTGCCGAGTTTCGGCTCGGCTCGCCAACATTCTGTCTGATCCTCTGATTTTCTGCGCCAGTTATCATCATGCCATCCTCGGAACCATCCAGCGTGGGCAGCGTAGCCTCTGGAAGCCTGAAGCGTGCTCAAACATCCCCCCGCTCGTCCACCTCTGATGGTGGGTCCCACCGTACGCTCGACAGCGTACGTGATGAAGTTGCACATAGCATCGCTGTGCGCGCCATCACGAAAGCGACGACAATCAATGGCGCAAAAATAAGCGTTTACTTCACCTTCTCCAAAAAAGACGACGATGTCTTCCTGCGCCGTGTGGCAGAGATCATTCACGCACGGCTACCCTCTCGGCACCTCTTCGCAATAGGAACGACTGGCGCACCGTCGCGCACCTCCGTCACAAACACCAACACCCTTGTCATCACAGGTGCAGAAGACGACGACGTCCAACGTGCAGTCCTTCTCTTCAGCTCCAAATTCCTAGGTCGAGTCACCTCCGTCATCAATCATGGAAACTTTCTTGTTGCTGCCGTACATGAAATCGGGGGATCCTCTTATGATAGTGCCGCTCTTTGGGATGTCCTCTCAAAATCGGTCCACGCACCCCTCGATCCCCTTTGCCCTCCCCCTGGCTCAAGAAGCATCGACCAACTGATAATCGCAGCTCGCGCGCGCCTTCAACGTGTCACTCCACGCCAGGCATCGGAAATCCTCCATGACCCAACACACCCCATACCTGCATTCCTCGTCGACATACGCCCTGCCTCCCAACGCGCGCGCTCAGGCGGTATCCACGGCTCCCTCATTATAGAACGCAACGACCTCGAGTGGCGGTTTGACCCAAGGAGCGAGGCAAGGCTAGCCATAGCCGATCGGTATGATTTGAGGATAATCGTATATTGTGAAGATGGCCATGCGAGCAGCCTTGCAGCTGCCGCATTGCATGATGTAGGATTACTAAACGCGACTGATATGATTGGGGGGTTTGAGGCATGGAAGGCGGAGGGGCTCTCCGGACAGATTAAGCCACCATCGACACTAAGTGAAACGGGCACATGGGAAGCATTGTCGCAGCCATCCCCCGTGTCGGATTGACCGTTGTTGTCACTTATCGTGCGTGTTTATTTCGTGATCGCGGGCTGTAGCGTATTAACTTTACATGTTGCTAACCATGCGCCTTCACCATTCTGTAGTGTTAATACGGCCCTTCTGGCTCAGAGTCCCTGTCAGACTTGGACGGCAAGTCTATTGGTGCTTGACCTTCAATGTTATCCTTGAGTAATTCAAAGCGCTCGATTGTGAATGTTGTCTCATGTTTAATCTGAGATCTATTATAGCTCGTATAACACTGCACTGTAGCAAATGCATTTCATTCGAATTCGGAATCAGTCATCTTCATCAGTGGATTACTACAATGCAGCCACCATGTGCATCGCAGCGACAGTTATTTATCCTCTTACGGTGACCTGAGAACTTCGTTTCGTAAGATCAAGTGGACAACCTCATGTATTTAGAGTGTGAATTGGACCACACGCACAGCCAGCTATGTATGGTATGTAATCTTCACAGCCATCCCGTCGCAACATTCCAGAGGGTTGCTAAATGGACGTAGTGCGTGCTGCTCCTGTGCTTATCAGCGATTATTCTGAGCACTCACATCGAACTGCAATACTTACTCATCAGATCGTCGTCGATCCGATCAGGTCGGACGGTTCGCTTAGACTGAATGCTTTCATTGCACTTAGCCTCATGATGACATCGGGAATCATAAAGTGCCGTCGTCGTTGACATCAAAGAATCCCTTGAGCGAGCCGAGTGACGAAAGCGCTCCACCCACACCCTTTCGCTTACCGTAAACGTGTTTGCGTCTTTTAAATCGACTCTTTGACCTTGAAATTCCCTCACCCACCTGAGCCAGCCTCTCATTTTAACATAACCCACTCATAACTCAACTCCGCCCGTTTACACCATGTTGTTCAACAAGCTCGCGCTCGCGCTTCTCAGCATCGTCGCCGTTGCAGCTGCGCTGCCCACTACATCTTTCGCTAATGTCGCCCTCGACACAGACGTCGTGGACAAGCGTGATGTCGACGGGGTCATCCCCAACCGCCGTGGCGAGTGCAACACCTCGCCCGAGTGAGTGTCCATCGCGTATTCGTTGTGTGTCATGTATCGCTCATCAGTCTCTCGTAGCGACCAACAACACTTTGGTTGTTAAGGAGTGGGCGGTTTCTTGACGCTGTTGTGCCCAAGTGGACCACAGAGGATGAGGTGATGGTGATCAAAGGCTTGGTTAGAATTTGGGTTTGGAGAGGACGTGGGGTGTGTCGTGCTGTAACAGCCAACTGCAGAATGTTGTCATTGTTGTGGCGCCCCAAAAAGGAGGGATGTTCGAGCATTAATATGCGTTGAGTAGGAAGGCACTCAGCAGACCATTGGCTGTTGTACGTACTGTAGTACACCTGCCGAAGGGGGTATTTTTGAGTTGGAGATAAACAGATCTTGGCACTGTCATAGGCTTGGCTTGATCCGTGTGCCATGGGGCGACTTGTGGAAACTTGTATCGGACCTGGGCCTGACTCATACCATTCACTATACTTACAAAGTAGCCTCCCCAAACCAGACCTAAACGTCGAGATCGGAAGACAGTCGTTCTGACCATACGCAGTGTTGACCCCAAGGAAAAGTATCCATCAGGGTGGAAATTTTACAGTAAATAATAGTTAGCCCAGCAGACATTGACGAGGAACACTGTCTATCCAACGAGGGCTCTCTTTTGCTGCTTTTTCTTGGGCGGTACCACTTCCTCATCGACACGTCCAATCTTGCCCACCTTCCTGGCAGCAAGACGTTGCAAAACTCTCTTCGACTCTCCGTCTGGGAAACTTGCGAGGTCAAAGTAGACAGGGGCATATTCCAACAGCCTGTGAACCCCATTATCAGAGTCGACATCCAGACGCGAAACACGACCAAGTGAAGCACATACCACTCAGGCCGGACATTTGTCACCGTCCGGATGTAAGGCCTCGTCGTCAAGACGAACTCATTGAAGATGACCCATTCCGACTGTGTATCCAGATCCAGACCGCAAGACGGGTGTAAGTCAACAACCTAGCCCCGTCATCCCATCAATCTGCGCTTACCAGTAAAAGAACTAACAGGCGCAACATACCTGGTTGTCCTTGACCGTCAGATAGTTGCCCTTTTCACCCTCTTTGTGTGCGACCTGCATAAAGAAGCCACAACACAGTACTTTCCTAATATTCGTGTACATCCTTCTCTCGTCTGCGGTTGATAGAAGGCCAACTTCGTTGCGCTCCATAGTACGCTCCAGCTGTTGGCGGACGTTCTCGGCTTGAGCGAGTGCACGTGCAGAAAGGTAGTTCTTCCATGCCCAATTTCTATTGCCCTTGTCTGCGCGACATGTGAACAATCGGTGCGGAAAATGGATCACAAGTAGTGCTTACTTTGCATGTAAGAGTTGTACACGTTGAGCAAAGTCAAGTGATCGCCATCTGGAACGGTAAGCAATGCCTTCGCAGCGTCTGCCTCTTTACGCTGATTGTTCGGTCGAAGCCATACGTTCGGCACTATGTTTGAGATGAGCGTCCGTTCAGAGCACAATAACAACCATGGGCCTTACCAGACAGCATTGCGGTGATCGTCAGGATCTCGTTACTACATTGAAATTCGGGGCTATGTATAAGCATCTTTGAAAGCTGAAGCAACATCATCGAGTGTACCCGGGAGCGTATAAATGAGCACGCGCCTGAGGATCCAGCGGGAACTCGGCCATGATGCTCCCCAGTGGAGTAAGGTTTCCATCGTCGTCCAGCGCCGCCAAATAATTCAACAATTCCAGCGCACGCATAAGCGTTTCTGGTGCCGGAGCATCTACATAATCAAACTTTACAAGATCCTAGGCACGAACGCATCAGCAACCAGCCAACGACCGTCAGCGAACATTCCTACCTGGACTCCCGCCTTCACCAACTCTAATACAGTATTTGCCAGGTTGCTCCTGAGAATTTCCGGGTGTGTCTGCTCCTCGAGCTCGGACATAAAGTCCTTCTCAGTGTATAGCCTGAAGCACTTTCCAGGTCGCGTTCGCCCGGCACGTCCCGCTCTCTGCTGAGCCGATGCCTTCGATATTGGGCTCACCAGCAAACTCTCGACTCGGATCCGCGGATTATACACCTTTTGCTTAGAAAATCCGGGATCAACGACGTAAACAATGCCGTCAATTGTCAAGGACGTCTCCGCAATATTCGTCGAAACGACCACTTTTCTTCCTGGAGGACCACCGGGTGTCTGAGCTTGTGGAGGGGGGTCGAATATTCGCTGTTGCTGTTGGGGTGGAAGGGTCGAGTAGAGCGGGATACAGACGAGAGGTCCAACAGACTCGGAGTCTTGGTTGGTAAGATCGTCGGCCTCTTGTTTGATTTTCCGACAAGCATCCTCTATCTCTTCCTCTCCTGTCAAGAAAAGTAAGACGTCACCCGGTTCTTCCGCGCGGTGAATCATTAAAACCGTCCGAATCGCTGCTTCGACGTAATCAGGCTCAGGCTCCTGCGTATAAAACACTTCGACAGGGTGCGTCCGTCCGGGTACCTTGAACAATGGTGCAGTAGAACCTCCTTTGATAGCGAAGTACTTCTGAAACTTGAGCGCATCGAATGTGGCTGACATGACAATGATTTTAAGGTCGGACCGTCTCTTAGCGAGCGACTTCAAGAGACCCATAAGGATATCGGCGGCCAGGGTTCGTTCGTGAGCCTCGTCGAGGATGATGGTCGAATAGCGATTAAGATCCGGATCGTTCATGGCTTCGCGAAGAAGCATACCATCCGTCATGTACTTGAGGAACGTGGTACCAGGCTCGGTCATGTCTTCGAAACGTATCGAGTATCCGACCTGTCGCCCAAGTTGGACTACATCATGCCAACAGGTACGGCAACATAAGCAGTCATGATTATTTGAGATTAGGAATAACAACGCACCGTCCATCTCATCTGCAACACGCTTGGCAACTGACATGGCAGCGACACGTCGTGGTTGCGTGCAAGCTACAATTTTTCCCTTGGTGTGGGGGAGGTCCGTGAACGCGACAAACTGAGGTATTCTATCGACGAAAAGAGACCGGTCTATAAGTTCGCGGTTTTAAAAAAGATAGACAAGAAAGTGTCTCTCTCGACCTCCAACTTACTGTGTAGTCTTGCCAGATCCAGTTTCGCCAACTACGATAATGATCTGGTTCGCGTTGAACTACGAACACGTCGTCAGCATTCTTGACATAAACATTGAATCACACCGGAACGACGGTCATAGTACAACTGAAGATTAGATATTGACGCACCATCTTGTAGAATTCGTCCATCTGTGCATAGACAGGGAGTTTCTTTCGTGCATCCAGTATTTTCTTGTACTGAGGAGTATGCGGAACTTTTGTGAAAGGGTTCACGTCGTGTTCCTGAAAGCGCAGGAGAACATCAAATGAACGAGCTCGCAAGTGAAATCACTAATTAGTCAATCTTACTAGAGCCTTGCGGACTTGATTGGAGGTCACCTTGCGTGGTAGGAAACCAAAGAGCGGTTCGCTCTCTGCAGCTTTTGGGATGCCAGAGCCCGTCCCTCTCTGACTTGGCGGGAGGTGTGCGAGGTATGGGTTTTCCTTTTGGTTAGACATGTCTCTGAATGGGACAGCCTCGTCTGAAGTGGTTGTGGTGACGGTCAACTTCTGAGCCAGCTGTCGAGCGCGTGCACACACTGGAAAGCAGCGGTGAGCAAAAATAAACCATTAGATACTTACCATTAGATTAGATATGAATACGATACAAACACAATATATGAAAGGGGCATGCACCCGAATGCTTCCGCCGTGAATCAACCGTGAATGGCAAAAATACCAGTCAGCGGGGAAGAGATGCCGAGAACGCAACCAACACGCCAAAACGGGGACAGACAGCATCCTCACCCTCTGACAATGAATATTTGAATCCCACCTCCAAGCTTGCGCATCAACAAGTGCAAGAGAGCACGCACGGATGCATGAAGTTGAGTCGACTCGTGGTTTCGGACCTAGACATTGCGTGACTGACGCATCGCCCGTACAGTGACCGCTCCCGCTCTGCACAGGTCTGACCGCATTTACCGGTCGATCGAGATGGCTTTAAGCCTCTCCATCCTCAAGTGCTCCACCGGTGGATCCCAGGATTGGTTGTATAGTCGACGATATATCATGTTTGACCCTCCTCCAAGCTGCAGACTTCGTGTCGCTGCTCAGGGCGAGAACCGGTTTCCTTCGTGGAACACGCGCGTTCCCTGACTTTTTGTTGGACAGTCTCAGCTAAATATCCAAGAGATTGCCATACTTTCCGCTCGTGTGTAAATTCATTCCTTCGCAGGAGAAACCCAAGGAGAAGACTATTTTCAATGTCATGCTGAGATCATTTGATGCCGCTACTAAGCCCAAAGTCATTCTCGAATCTCGAGGGAAAGGCGCTGGTACCGAACCTCACTCTCATCGATGTGAATGCCCGTCGATGCGACATTCAATCAACTTGCCTATTTTTGCGCCTTTCACTCGCAGGAGAAGAAATTCGTGGAGTCTGTCCCAAAAGTCCTTAAGAAGAATCTCTTGAAAGAAGACGCGGATAAACTAAAGTTGACCTTCGAAGGTTTAGGATGTTCACCTCGATGGTCACGGCGCTTGCGTACGCGGGCACACCCAGCGGAGCGAGGGTCGCTATCGGGCGAGAAGACGACTTGCTCTGTTTGTGGTCCCCGTTGATGTCTGCATCGCATGTCATTTTCTGCGACGATCAAGCCATGGTCAAAAAGGTGGACGTTATCCGACCCTCGGACGATCAGACCAGGCTCATGTCTAGGGGGGACGGGATTGTCTTTTCCTTGGCCATCCCGTTCGACAAAGACGACGCGGACATGGGGTGCTGTGCGCTCTGCCCGCGCCAGGATGGCGTAGATGGCGTCTCGAATGATATGACGTCCCTCACCCACCTTCTCTCCCAATTCGACCCGGAAGACGCCGTTCACACTCTTCCACACAGCGTATCGGGTCTGGAAGGTCGGCTGGCTCGTCAATGGCGACCGACGGATGATATGGATGCCGCCATCTGTGCGCCCTGGACCATGTGGCAAAAACGCGTTTTACGCGTGCGAGAATGGGCAGATGCTTGTCCTTCACGCCGTCCACAGCATTGACTTTCCTCAAGTGGGTGGACGAGTGAGCAGGGATCAGATCCGTCGGGGTGGAAATTGTTATGCGAAGTACCAATGGGTGCCTTGTATGATTTGTTTGAGTAGGTTCAACAATTATCGTTCAAATTTATTCACAGTGTGTGATGATATTGACACTGAGGGAAGTACACCCAAGCCCCGGCCCGAGCCCCCAAGAACGACACGGCCGTGAATTTTTGCAAGCCCTCAAAGGTCGAGCCTGAGCCGGGGCTTTCGGCCGGGCCCAGATCTCGACCACTTCGGCCCACTAAAGAGCGGCACCTAAAACCCTGGCTATTACTGGTTCCACATCTACGAGAGTGTGCAGTCCCTTCGCGTTCCCAACTTTGCTCGAGTGAGCTACGAACTTGAAGGATGGCATGATGGCTGTGTCGTACTGGTAGGCTTGGTTTGATTCGTTTGCGTTTAGGGACTCCGAATACGAGTATGCCATGCAGCGATTTGTATGGAAACTTGTATTGGACCTAAATATCATTCACTATACGGCCAAAGTTATTCTGACTCTTGTCGACCCCAAGGAAAAGTATCTATCGGGGCGGAAAATCTACAGTATAAATAGCGTCCAGCAGACATTGACGAGAAACACTGTTCATCCAACAAGGGCTCTCTTTTTCTGCTTTTTCTTGGGCAGTTCGTCATCCTCCTCGACACGTCTCGACTTGCTCGCTTTCTTGACAGCAAGACGTTGCAAAACTCTCTTCGACTCTCCGTCTGGGAAACTTGCGAGGTCAAAGTAGACAGGGGCATATTCCAACAGCCTGTGAACCCCATTATCAGAGTCGACATGCCGACGCAAAACAAGACCAAGTGAAGCACATACCACTCAGGCCGGACATCCGTCACCGTCCGGATATAAGGCCTCGTCGTCAAGACGAACTCATTGAAAATGACCCATTCTGGCTGTGTATCCAGACCGCAAGACGGGTGTAAACCAACAACCTAGCCCCGACATCCCATCAATCTGCGCTTACCAGTAAAAAAAACTAACAGGCGCAACATACCTGGTTATCCTTGACCGTCAGATAGTTACCCTTTTCACCCTCTTTGTGTGCGACTTGCATAAAGAAACCACAACACAGTACTTTCCTAATGTTCGTGTACATCTTTCTCTCGTCTGCGGTTGATAGAAGGGCCACTTCGTAGCGCTCCATAGTGCGCTCCAGCTGTTGGCGGACGTTCTCGGCTTGAGCGAGTGCACGTGCAGAAAGGTAGTTGCTCCATGCCCAATTTCTATCGCCCTTGTCTGCGCGACATGTGAACAATCGGTGCGGAAAATAGATCACAAGTAGTGCTTACTTTGCATGTAAGAGTTGTACACGTTGAGCAAAGTCAAGTGATCGCCATCTGGAACGGTAAGCAATGCCTTCGCAGCGTCTGCCTCTTTACGCTGATTGTTCGGTCGAA
>JBBPQU010001079.1:0-11501 GCA_038092655.1 Boletus sensibilis
ACTGGTAGGCTTCCACGCTACGACCGTGTCATATGTTCATCAAGCCCCCCAGGTCTGCCACCCCCCGCCCAGATACGACGACCGACATCCTCACTCGTGCCTTTGCACTGGTACCGGAACTTGCACCACCAAACGTCTCGGGCCCGACGGTAGACGACCTTCGTCCCCTCATAATAGACGTCGGATGTGGACTCCGTCCAGCGCGCGAGAGTGGCATTCGGCTCGAGGTTGAGTGGGTAGCGTCTCCTGATAAACAAGGGAAGAAAGTGCCCGTCGTGTTTAATTACGGGTACGTCTGCGACAAAACAATGCACGCGACGACGACAGAGCTCATGTGATACCACTCGTGAGTAGACACGCCGGATACGGGTATATTTCATCGTGGGGATCAGCGAGCGTTGCGGTCGGCCTTTTGGAAAAGGCAATGAAAGAGACCATTCCCAGCTGAACGAGGTGGAAATATAGCATCGAAAAGGATATTGTGAGTGAAGTGAACAAGAATGACCCAGGATGATCGATTGATCATTGGAAGGACAGGCCAGGACGAATTTCCTCACATGCCAAAATTGATCGAATGTACACTCTATCGATGACATCATACCAACATCACTCACCTCACCGACACTTCAACGTTTCCCGGTGACTCCGTGCGCACCACAGCCACGAATGCCTTGAAGTCGAAGCTCAGTAAACGCTCTTAATGAGTCTTCACGACACAACAACACATTCCTAAGTAATGGAAACTGTGTAATCACACCACCAGCCAACTTGAAGACATGATATATTACACCACAGTGCTCTGCGGCCAGTCGAGGCGCACAGCGAACACTCAACTTAGCCGAGGTTTCGAGCAGCTCTTCGACGAGCGTCACCAACCCTTAATTTCCTTTCGGGCCGTCCTCCCATCAAGTTCAGCGGCTCAGATCTCAGAGTTCAGTCGTGTGAAACTGAATGTGTATCAGGACAAACTTGGGATGCGTGACACGTATTCTGACACCGCGCCCGACCCTCACACGAGACCCAGCCCAGCTCTGAGTTGATTTGCGAGCTCGTCCGCTTCTTCCGCATTTGTGCCTAATAGGTTTCCCTTTCTTCTGTGAGGCACGTTTCACATTGGCAAGGGCCAGACCCCCATTCCAGTAGCCTTCCGCGGCGTTCTTTGTAATTACTCCGGGGGTCGACGTAGGTGATAAGAAGCTCGTAGCGTTAAACATAGGTATGCGGGGTCTTGATTAGTCTGGTGACTAGACTAGGTCTTGATACGGTATGGATGAGAGTGGTCAGGGGTTGTGAATAAATTAGGTATCCAGTACTGTCATCGCCAGCGTATCAGCTCGACTTGAAGTTGTTGACTAGGACAAGTCTAGAGACGATGTCAAACGACCGGAAGGAAATAATAGTCATCGGCGCAGGTACGCTCACCACCCCGCTTGTTATCTGTTCTTGCACTTGTACCTAGTTACAACCGTTGTCTGGAGCGGCGCTCGATAGCGACCTTGGCTCGTCGATAATATACTGTATTGTCTTGCTTTCATCGCTGCTCACATATACGTTCGGAACAGGCGTAGTCGGCCTATCCACCGCCATCCGCGTCCAAGAGACGGGCAAGTACAACGTAACCATCGTTGCCGAGACATTTCCCACTGACCCGCGGACAATCCGGTATACAAGCCATTGGGCCGTGAGCGTCCTCCAACTGATCGTGAGTGATCGTATCGTGTTGATCAACCATCCTCTATAGGGTGCACACCATGTCAGCCAGGCATTCGGAGATGCAAGACAGAAAGGTACGTTATCGTCTTGTCTCTGGTATTCCTTCTCGACACATTCGCATTTATCAACTTTGCGGTTCTTTTTATCAAAATACTCTCCATGATCATGCAGCATTGGACAAGGAAACATTCGAAACAATGTGGAAAGACTCAGAGCCCGATGGAATAGGGGCGGTCGCAGGACTCTTCTTTAGACACACCCACACTGAATTCCGAGCGGATGGTATCGATCCTTCTCCATGGCTGGATTACATGCCCAATGTGAGTTCTCCGTTTCGCTTTGGAACTTTTCACTATCCATACCTCGCCGCTCAACAAACGACATCATGCAGTTCCGTTCGGTGTCAGAACATGACCTCATCCCAAACTCCACAGATGGGTACACATTCACCACCTTCACCCTTAATACACCCGCATACATGAACTGGCTCCTTACCCGCTTTCTCTCTGGTGGAGGCTCCACGAAGCGGGTGAACCTGCAGCATATTTCCCAGGTAATACTCATTGAGCATCTATCCTGCGAATTCTCTGGGTCAGCACACTCAGATGCTGAAACAATACATCCGTAGGTGTTGGACAGCACAACGAATCCAGCGGCGATCATCGCATGTCCTGGGATCGGCGCCCGCTTTCTCGGGGGTATCGAAGATAAGGATGTTTATCCCCTTCGTGGACAAACCATCCTTCTACGCGCACCGTGGATCAAGTATGGAAGGACGCTCTCTGGAGCGGATGGATCATATGTATATATGATGCCACGGTGTGCAGGGGACGTGCGTCTTTCTCTTCTTCTGTGTCCCGCAGAGCGAGGAAATGCTCAACACCATGCTAAACAGGTGCTCGTTGGTGGGGTCAAAGTGCCCAATGACTGGCAAGTATTCCCCTCCCAAGACTCTCAAATACATGTCTCCCTCACCGAGTGTCATTGATGCTAGGTACCCAGTACCGCGCGCTACGGATCGAACCTGCATCCTCACCCACGTGCTCGCGCTCTGTCCTGACCTTGCACCTCCCGCTGTGCGTGCAAGCCGTGAACCGACGGTTGAGGACCTTGAAGCGCTCATCATCGACGAAGGGTGCGGGCTACGCCCGGCGAGAAAGGGGGGAATCAGGCTCGAGATTGGTTCTCTCGAACGAGGAGAAGGAGGCGAGATTCCGGTTGTCTATAACTATGGGTGAGTTTTCGATTTCAATTCAGAGTCGAATCTGCAGCTATGTGGGTACTGACCACAGCCTGCATGTAGTCATTCTGGAATGGGATTCCAGTCTTCATGGGGATCCGCAAGCGTCGCGTTGGCGTTGCTTGAAGATGCTATTCATGGGGCAGAAAGCAAATACTAAGTGTATAATACGGGTAGATACGGATGATCAAGGGGGTTCCAAAAACGAACAGAGCAGGGAATGTTCCCACTGCCCAGCTGACTTCAGAGTACACAACTCGTCTAGTTACCACCATCACGACGATGAGGGTACTCAATCTGCTGCCTCTTGTCTCTCTCTCCACCGTCCTTGCGTCTTTTATCCCAGACGCACAGGTCGTTCTCGGTGATGCCTTGTCTCCAGTCCGTGACGCGGTTAGTGGGCTGCCCAATCCACTCCAGTCCGGGTTGAACAAGGCTGGTACGAAAATCCACAAGTGGATAGATGGAAAGACCTTTGTGCAGGAGCACGGTTTGATGTGTGAGTCTGAGCAATAAAACGTGGTGGGTGGCTGACGGGACACGCACCACGTAGACGAGCTCGTCCAGCACTCACACTTTTCCGACTATCAGCTGAGGCTCACCGAGCCTACGCTCTGCGATCCAACCGTGAAGCAGTACTCTGGATACCTCGACATTACCGACGACAAACACCTCTTCTTTTGGTCCGTTTCATCCTACCCCACGTTCCGCAGTCCGTCTGACGCGGTCGTAACTTGATTTCCCAGGTTCTTTGAGGCCCGAAACTCGCCAGAGGATGCGCCTCTTGTCATGTGGCTTAATGGTGGCCCTGGCTGCAGTTCCTCCACGGGTCTTCTCTTCGAGCTTGGCCCCTGCCGCATCGCCGATAACGGCACCAGCACGACTCCGAACCCCTACAGTTGGAACACGAATGCTAACATTATTTTCCTCGACCAGCCCGCCGACGTGGGATACTCCTACGTCGAGGACGGGAGTACCGTTAACACCAGCCCAGTCGCGGGCAAGGATGTGTATGCGTTCCTAGAACTCTTCCTCTCCCATTTCCCCGAGTACGCGTCCCTGCCCTTCCATCTCGCAGCTGAGAGTTACGGTGGCACGTACGCGCCGAACATCGCGAGCGTAATATACAACGAGAACAAGAAGGTTCCTTTGACGACGTCGCCCAGTGCTGACAATGCACTCGTTAGAATCAACCTTGCATCTGTCATGCTTGGTAACGGGATGACCGACAACTATATCCAGATGGCCTCGATACCTGACTACCTCTGCGAGGGTCCATACCCTATCTACGATGACCCCGAAGGACCACAGTGCCAGGCGCTCAGGACCAAGGTACCAACATGCCAGACACTTGCAAAGGCTTGCTATGATTATGACTCTCGCTTGGTCTGCGTTCCTGCGGCTTTGTACTGCAACAGCCAGCTGTATGGTCCCATCCAACGTGGGTCCAACTTTAAATCTCGTGTCTGTCACTTTGAACCTTGTTTTTCTCATTAGAATCTGGCTTGAACCCTTACGATGCACGCCTTACTTGTGACCCCGCGACGGATGGCCCCCTCTGCTATCGAGAGATGGGCTGGGTTGAAACCTACCTGAATCAACCCGATGTCAAAGCTGCGCTAGGCGTGAACCCTCAGCGGAAGTTTGAATCTTGCAACATGGCTATCAATCAGGCGTTTTTGCTTCAGGGCGATTCGATGCACAACACTCCGACTTTGTTACCCCCATTGATTAACGACGGAGTGAGGTTGTTGGTCTATGCTGGGAACGCTGGTGAGTGGGATGTCCCCATTTCGTCTACGGTGTTCTAAGTAGTAAATGGTGGACTGATGTTTGACGTTGCAGATATGATGTGCAACTACATTGTAAGTCCTCCTCGACGCGAGGGGAATGGATGGTTGTTGACACCCTTTGTAGGGTAACGAACGTTGGCTCGAAGTTCTCGAAACTGATTTCCTCGATGAGTTCACGACTGCGCCAACGGAGCAATGGATAACTTTGCAATCGAGCAAATTTGCGGGTACCGTACGCAGCGCAAAGAACGGTGGCTCGGGTGCGGGTAATATCACATTCGTCACGGTACATGAAGCTGGGTCAGTTTTTCGGTCGCGTCTTCGGCGGAACGTATGCTGATATTTTCTTCTCGTGTTGCAGCCACATGGTACCGTTCGATCAGCCGGAAGCTGCTTTGGTAAGTTGTCTGCGCGGAGGTCATCCTCCCGAGAACGTTCTTATTAACTTGTGTGTTCCCGCAGGACATGCTTACGAGATGGATCACGGATATTCCTCTGGCATAATGTTGTATCCGGGCTGTTTGTTCTACGGCTCGGTTCGTCGTGATCTGACAGGCTTCTTGAAGAGATGACGTGTGTCGTATTTAAAGGGAATTGGTTGGTTATCGACGTGGACGTGTATGTGGGTAGCGGTATTCCGTTTCGGACAATTTATTCGAGATTCTCGGTCAATGGCGATGCTTAGATTTCAGACGCGACCGAGCTTGTGAAGCGCTCACCCACTTTGGTACCATGCCCTCTGTGTGAGGGGTATTTGCTTAGTTCCTGCTTCTATGGCCTGTTGTTCGCACCCATGTTCCGAGAAGTTTCGTTGCGCTCTCTTTTGCAGGTCACCGCATTTTAGGTTTTCAGATGTGCGTGTCAAGCGTATGGACCGGGGATGCTCAGGTGACCAACACCGTGGTGGTTAGTCAACTGAATAGTAGTGGAAGACGTTGGATCGGTTCGGCGCCATGGCTGATCATGAGATAGTCAACGGCTCAACGTTTTAACCCACGCGCAGTGACTGCTCTCATGCTGGCCCCGATTTCGTCGAGGAAAATACAAAGCGCGGGATCGTAAATTCGGAAGTACGGGCCGTGTCTACACTTCGATCTGAATGCGAATCCGTCATTCTGATGGCCGATCATGGTTCCCCGTTCTCCGGACGAGAGAAAGTTAAAAACAATTGGGGTGCGTGAATTTGGATCCATCATGAATCATGATGCCGGCCCTTTCTTCGTCCACCTTTCTCCATGAGGCTCCCCGGAAATATAAAGGCTTACCGGTCAATAAATATGCCATTCTAGTCGATTCACGAGACTGATCTGGATCACTGACTGAAGCGAAGCGGGGCGTCGATTTCCGACGCCCCACTTCGCTTCCTCAGCGTTGTTCGTACGTCACCAATGCTTCGTCGTCTTCATTCATTTATTCCCACCGACCCACCACTCCCTCTCGCAGAGCGACACACACTCGACTCGTCTCATTCGTCCGTCGCACGCCCTGCGCCAGGCTAGAGCGTATCTTCTGCTCGGTGCCCAACCCACCCTCGCAGCTTGCTCTTCCTGGCGTGGCGTCCCCTCGGCCTTTCGCCCATCCAGATTCCCTACTACATATCTCTAGCATTTAAACTTGCTGATACCACAATCATTTGTACCTACACATATAGTTGTCAACTTGCCACATAAATCACCTCCTTTCCCTACGTCATGGTAGCGTTCGACACGCACGGACGTCTTGTCCTCTGCGCAAAACATGGATGCGTTTATTCTTGATCGATGATCTCGACAAGCCGTTTGCTCAACCATGACCCCGCTCTTTTCAAGTCGTGCCCGTTTTCCAAAACACGGGGGAGGAGACACCAGTTGACGGGCGGTTTGGCCGAACCTCAGGCTGCGCTTCTGGCAGTAGTCCTAAACCATTTCACCAACAAGCTTTTTTAATAGCTAGTACCTCTCTGCCTGATCAAGCTATTACACCTCCTCGCCCATCCCTCTAACTGTGCAAACGCTGGTTGTCGTGCGTCTCTCCCTTCCTCATCACTGACAACTGACTTCAATCAGTCACTGGGTACTTGAACGGAAAGTCAAACAACTGAGAGGGTAAAGCGTGGCTCGATAGTTTCCTTACAATCAACTTGAACTCCCCCACGATGTCCGGGGGAAGGGACCACTGATATCCGCATCATCGTCGGCACACATCGATGTGCTGTGTTCGATAGGGCCAAACTTTCGATGACAGCAACTTGAAGGGCTCAAGTCCAAGACTATACGACGTTGCTTACGGACAAGAACTAGTACGTAGACACGGCTCACTCACGTAGGGAGACCGAAATCCCAGTATGTATATTCAAGTTATACGGATCGCTTATTCGGCCCCACCAACATATCACGAGCTCGTTCGTCCTGGATATCTCCTTTGAACTGCTACTTGAACAAGCAGCGATCCGATAGCTACACTAACTTACAGGTGGGCGGCACAAAGAACTTCGGACAGACGAAATAACATCAAATCTATTTGTTCAAGCAGGTGGACAAAGGAAGCACAGCAAAAAAGGAGGCATAATTTTTCTTGTACATTCCAAGACAGCCAATGAGATTGGTATCCGCCATCCCCGAAATACCCCGTGTACGAAGGGGCCAAAACACGTACATCAATTGGTCAATGCAGCTCGGGGAGGCGTTTCACTGACTAGCGCGAGCAAGCGCTGCGCTCAGCGATAGTTCGACGTGATACCAGGGCAGAGCGTCAACGTGATGGCAGCGTTGCCGCAAGTGTAGTCGACAAGATCGGCAGGCGACCCTCCGTCTGTAGGCGGGCAAGGAGAGACGGTATCAATACCCATATTTATGCAGTCTGAGGCGAAGAGTGGGTGACTTACTGGCACCGTCGTTGTCGGGGAAGGCGTATGCGTTGTAGCAGGTGTTGTAGTAGAAGGGACTGTTAGGACCAGGGCCGGCGTTGTTCGCGCAGCCTCCACCGCCCGCAGGGAGAGCACCACCGCTGCATGCGGCGACGGAAGAGCAGCAGGGAGAGTAGCATGAACCACTTGGGCCAGGGACGGGCTAAGTCCATGTCAGCGTCAGTGCGCGAAAAAAAGCTTCCAGGTAAAGTGTACTGACGCAACCGGAAGAGATGGTGCAAGCGAATGCGTCACAGCCGGTGTCGGCCGAGGATATCTCCATCCCGACGTTGTAGCCGTAGATGAGGGAGATGTCGTAGGTCACTGAACCGGGGATGGCGTACTAGATGAGGAAGAAAGGAGTTGAACGGTTGAAGTAAGCTGATTTCGAGCTGGAAACTTGCAAAGTTGAATTCGGCCCTGCTGAAGGGGGTCACACCATCCCAGGCGGGACCACCGGTGGTGCAAGAACCCGCGCTGTTACATCCAGTACCTACGAACGTGAGCAGAACTCTATGGGTCGGTGAATGAGACCGACGACTCACCGACGTTGACGGCACCGTCCCAGTTGGAACTAATGCCCATGTTGGCACTGGCACCAGCAGCAACGTTTACGTTGTTCGCGATTGTACCGTAACTGGTCTGGGTATAAAGAAAGACGGACTCGGCACACTTGTTGACAACATTCAGAGACTGGGCCTGAGCCACGGTCACAAGTGCCGCGAGAGCGAGAGTGGAGAGGAGAGACATGTTTGTTAGCTGGGAGTTGGAATAGTCTGTTGAACTGGAGGAGGGGGGTACTTGCAAACCCAGCTTTTATACCTTTTGCTGCAGTCGCTGGGCCTTTCCGGTGACTTTTTATGAATCCCGAAGATCTAAAACGAGGCGGTTCAAAGCGGAGCAGATCGTGATGGAACTCATCCGGACCAGGAATATTAATTTCCATAAAAATTCGAATTATCATATCAATCGCAATGATCGTGGAGGGCCGTACCAAAGTCAGGCTAAAACATTCTGATTGCAGCTGTTCCCGACGGCATTAAAGTCGGTTACAAACAGTAGGAGTAACACATACTCCACTATCCAGTGTTGCGCAGGCCCCACGGAAACCATATATTGCAACCAGTTTTGTGACCGGGTGTGTCGAACGTGATGCTGCCGTCGCTGCCGCAGTACATGAAGTCGTTTACGCCGTGAAGCTTTATCCCATGGGGTAACCGTTTGATAATTGTTCAACCCACAATCGGCCGATGGCACGGGCACGTTGCTGTACCGTCTCCAAAGGTGTTCTAGCGTTGGTCAAAGTGACGTCAGAATCCAGTACCCGTGACTCTGGTGATGTTTTTCGTGTGCTTCCATTGCGGGCGGTGTGAAGGCATTAATATAGGGGAGAGAACCTGGTGCAAGGATCCGATGACCTCGTCGACTACTAGCCACAGGTTTGAGTACCCCTTGCATTGAATTGATGTAGTATTTGATTCGTTACGAGGGTAGTCGGTAGCTAGGGTCATCGTTTTCGTTGCAGTGGAGGGACAATGCTTGCTGCGGTGGGGTGAATACACAGAGACAGACTTGAATGTGCGCGCGGCCATCAACGAGGCGTAGTTCATCTATAAATATTTGGGTCACCGCCCCGGGCCCGGAGCTATAAATATATGATCAAAAAGTCTAGAAGCATCACGGAGCAAAATCTACGCGGCGGCCAACTTTTCGGCAGACTCGTCATGCCTGAGAATAATTATGTTCACTTCGAGTTCGACTAGAAGACATCGTGTCACAAAGAACCAGTGTTTAAAGAGGCGGCGGCGTTCGTACTAATCACGAACTTAGTTAACCAAAGTACAGTTGGGGACCATCAAACATCCAATTGGCGGCCAGGACAGTTTTTTAAGTCAATTGGCTGAGTTCAGAATGTTGAAATACAGTGTTGAAGGGGCCAGTGGCATGGCATGCCTGTGGCGAGGGCATGTTACGGTAGTACAGTAGATTGATCAATTGCACAATAAGCTAAACGACTGTACAATACCTACACTCATCCGATTTTGTCTCGCAATGCCCAAAGGACTCGGAGGATCAAGAAGCTGGTAGCGAGACCATTCCACTGACCACCCGGCTTTCAAGGAACGAGCACGAGAGTCACTGGCCAATCCGGACGCAAAGGCCGGTGATTACAAGCCCAAGGTGACTGGTGATGTGTAATACATGTCGCCTGGTACTGCTCACCCAAGAAGCAGTAAAAGATCATGAAGAGATACATGCGGGCATGCGGGCATGCGACGGGAAATGCGAGATGAGACGAATGTGGTTGATTGGTGTACCAAGTGTTTCGTTCATGTGCGGCGGAAATGTCGACGGCCGAACAGAGCGATACGTGTCAAAACAGTGGATATGCAGTGGATATGCTCGTAATGTATATGCTATATCATAGTGCATAACTCTGATACTTATTGCATCGACTTTCGGGGGTCAGACTCATAAGTAATGGCTGGTTGTGGTGATTGTCTCCTACATGGCCATTCCGGAGGGTCTGACTCACGGGGAGCATACCTCACCAGCCCGTGCCTATGAGGCAAGCCGTCTGTCTAGATGACTAGATTATTCTTCGCCTTGGAAAGGGTAACTGCTAATCTGCGTGAATTCATGACGCTCGTGTGCAATGAGGAAAGATAGAAATTAGTGACTAGATACACGGGAGTGAAAGCAAAGGTAGCTAGAGAGAGATCGTACAGTTGTTGTTGGGTTGGGTTGGGCGAAAACCCGCAGAGTTTTCCAGCCCGAGGCTGGCCCGACCTGTGGATGTCAGGATGGGCTGTGAGGGCGGGCGGGCGCCTCACGGTTCAGCTTGACCCGAAAGGTCAAGGGAAGATGGGCGTCAAGCATTGAGCAGACGAAACGAATGAGTTAACCTGATGTTCAACGAATTCTGGTTGCTCAGAAACTGTGAGAGGGAGTGGTTGGCGGGTGACGAAACGTTACAGAGAACTACGACTCGGACCTGCGCGGAATTCGAAGGAGGTGGCAAGAGAGAAGTAGCGTGCTACCTCGCTTCGTTCTCGCGCAGACTACATCTGTAGTAGTATGTGACATTGTGTCACAACATGTCACACTGTTTACTGGTGCATAACGGGGGGTCTCGACGTTATGCATTATGACCATATCAGCTGTATAGGTAAGTATCTCTGAGAGTGACCGGGTTCCATCCGCTTGGTTCATCACGGAACGGATAATACGACGCAACGGCCACAACACTAAGCTCGCGCTCAGGTTGTCATACCGAGTCCCGACTCGATGGTACCATAGTAGATGGATGGACACCGGGCGATGAGCTAGAATCAAAAACGAATAACTTGCAGGGTGGTGGGGCATCACCATCTTCCTACAGTTCTCCTCCCGGCCTCCCCGTGCTCTTCGTGGTGGATGCGTCACAATATGTTGAAACTGTGATCGGTCTTGGGTTCATACTACCACGGGATTCCGGTCAATTGAAGACATCTCATCTGGCCGTCCTCGTTGGCAAGGGGGATATCCGACGCAGGGATTCCAAACGAAACCTCGACGCGCCGACCCACTCGTCCCAATGCACGAACATCGTTATGAAATAAATATTGCTCACCAGTCTTGAAGGAGGTAAGGATCTAGACGCGCGCAGCATAAACCTTACCATTAGCTACCCTACTAGTAGTGGTACTCCCATTCAGGAAGCTGTGCAGATATTCAAGCAGTGTTGTCGCTTCCTGTGAACCAGGTGAGCTTTTCGGTGTTGATGCATCAGAAATGGGCGAGTGGACGACCAGCCGTGCAGTTATGAACCCAGAACACCTACTTGTGTATGTAAGAGCTTGAGCTCCACGAGTAGTATCGAAAGTCGTCC
>JBBPQU010001080.1:0-11482 GCA_038092655.1 Boletus sensibilis
CTTCGATAGGTGGATTTTATGTAATTCCATTCGTCGGATTATAAGCTCACGGAAAGTCATCCCCTTTCGGGTGAACTATTCAGCATCTTGACAATCAAACGTTTCAATTTCAACCCTGGAGGGCTCATCGCTATGTTTAGCCATTTCACTGTGCGGGATTCGGACTGCAGGGTTGAACGTTGAACAGTCAGGGATCTTAGCAACTATCTCTGCGCCCGCGCACGCTTAATTCATCTCCGAAATTGTGTCAGCAGATTTCAAGGTATGATTGGGTGTAGACTCCGCCGGAGAGGCATGTTGGGATGGATAGACTCGACTGAGACACACGTTCATTGGGTAGGGGAAACGTGGTGAGTTTTAATGAAATGAAGGGTGGAGGAGGCATAGCGCTATTAGGTCGAGCAAGAAGTCGGATGGAGTTAAGAGACTGGATGGTCTAAGCGAGTGCCACATGTGCATGTGGCATTTCGATCGACGGAGCAGACGGCGGTTATGACGCATTTCAAGAGGCGGAGGTTGCCAGGGTATGAAATGAAATCGCGTGATCCTGACGGGTCGCTTTTAACGATGCAATCGAACTGTTGGGGTGGTGTGAGTGATACGATTGAATTGTACATGGACTCGTCAGCGGTGGGCGAGGGCTGTGCTATGTACGCTGTTTTTGAAGTGATCGGAGGGATGTGGATATCGGATCAGGGCGGGGGCCGGGTCGAAGATGGGTAGGGGTGAGAAGACAGGATGACACGTGGATACACGTGCACGACGCATGGCAAAAGCATGTCCGGTGCAGCGGGTGAATGAGAGGAGGTCCTCGGAAGAGTGTCCCGAGAAAAAGGAAGCAAAGTAATAAATGAATCAGACGACGCTCGTTTGGACGTGCTGGCGAGTGGGCAGCTGGACGGAGAAACGCGTGTGACCCGAGGAGGCGAGCGGAATGATCTGCCCATTCCATTCGGGGACGAATGATCACATGCCACGCGATACCACGTGGGAGATTCTCGCGAACGAAAAATAAATAAAAATAAAAATAAAAATAAATGAGAGGGCGTCCCTTTAAGATTCGTCCGATGATCGTTGGGTTTGCCCTGTTTCCTTCTTTTTGTTGTGTTTTTGTGATTTGTTTTTTTCGGAGGTTCCAAAGGTTGTTCGCTACGTTGCCTTTTAATTGCTTGTCCTTGTCCATACTTTGTCGCCATGTCTCGTCCAATCTACATCGCTCAGCACATCGTCGACCCCCGAGCCCTCTCTGATGAGCTCGGGGCCCCTGATCCTACCCCACCGCATCCGTAGGTACATACCCTCCTTCACCGCCCGCGCTCACTTGCCCAGCAGCTCCCATTACGATGCTACCCATCCTGATATGTACTCTGGTCTCGCCAACTACGTCTTTGGTAACCCACGTCCTTCTTCTCGTACCTCCTCTCTCTCTTCCTACGACGCCGTCTCCGAAGTAACAGAGTCGATCGGTCCACTCACCCCAATCGCTCACCGCTTGAGCCCTGATCGCACCCCTCGCCCTTCTGTCTCCGACCAGCCCGCGTCCCCACCGTTCCAAAATGTCAGCAGTCATCCTTCGCAGGGTGCGGGACGCCCAGCTTCATCTCTTTATGCCTCCTCCCACTTACGTCGCCACTCTACCACGGAGGACCCGTCATATACCATTGCCGTGAACTCCTCTGGTACCAGGTCCCGCGCCGTTTCCGGGTCGGAAAGCGAGAGAAGCGAAGATCCCACCTCGTCCACAGATCCGATCACCGCTGCCTTTTTCAGCCCTCAGCGTGGCAAGGTCATGCCCGACAACGCCTCGCAGCACACCTTCGGTCATGCCTCGCGTGCGCATGGGGTTACCGCAGCATCATCACAAGATGGCGCAACACCGTCATCTTCGTCTGTGTCCATCACCACTTCCCGCTCAAGCTCTCGTGTCAGCATGCGCACCACGGAGCAGTTCAGTAGTGACGATGAGATTGAAATTGACTATTACGACGGCAATTCGTCCCCAGTCACTTTCGCCAGAGATTTTTTAGTTGAAATCGACGAAGTGGTCGACCTTGTCGATCCTGGTCCTTCCACCATTCGATCATCCATCCTTGACGGAAGGCGAGGTAGCTTACCCATGGCAATCCCCGGCGCTGTTCAAGGCAGTGATGCTTACAGCACCCGCAGTCGGGAGGGTAGCATACTCACCATACGTCGCCCCAGTCGAAGCTGGGATGCCACCAGTGCGCGCCGTTCATCCCATAGCGGAGAAGATCCAACGGTCATTCTCCCAAAATCCGAACCTCTTTCTCGTGCCGACTGGCTTTCGGTAGAGGCGCAACTACAGGCAAAGCAGCAACAACCGGCCGTGGCCAACACTTACGACGGTCTCGATCTGCAATACATTCTTTCAAAGCACTCCGAGGGTAGTATACGCTCTTTTAATTCTCGCCTCTCGTTCGTGCGCGGCGCTGCGGGTCCTCGCACGTCCTCCCCATACCTCTCCGCGATTGCCCTCGGTCCAGGGAGCTCGATCACACTCCCTATCGAAGACTCCTTTATGAGGCACCTTCAGAAACACGATCGAGCATTCGATACTTTTCGGTATTACTGGTCATTTCAGCGAGAAAAGGCAGATGGTTCCAGCAGTTCCTCGCGCCGAAGGCAACAAGTACACCACCAACATCAGACTCAGAAGTCAAGGAAAGAGATACCTTCGCGAGTGCAGGAGATGTGGCGTTGTGGACATGTTGGCCGCTTCAAGGTCGACAGGCTAGCATTCAAACGTACGTTTCCACGATGCCTTTCCTTTGACTCCACCGGGTTAATCGTTTATCATCCCTTGTGTGATCCCAATTTTGTTCCGATCCGCATGAATAGCGCAATCTGCTGATCCTGCCAAGGGTGCACAGCAGCGAATCCATATTCGCCACATTCCAGACCCTTTCCTCATGGGCAACACCACTGCTGGACCCCATAGCGTCATTCACAAGCACTCCAGAGCTGTCGCATTTTCGATTTTCCGTTCCCATGGCCTGTTTTCTGGTCGCCAAGCAGGAGATGCTGGTGCGGGTCCCTCCAGCGCTCAGACACACATGAATATGCGATTTGCAATTATGTTGGCACCGAAGAAGGTGCAGGAACAGTATACCAGCACGAAAACGACGAAGCAGCTCAGTACCCACGGGTTGCTTGACAATGAATCGCGAGGTTCGAGGGACAGGGATAGGGATAGAGGGAGTCGTCGGGGTACTCAGAGCCTTTCTTTCCGCGAACGAGATTCCCGCGATAAGGAAAGGAGACGAGGGCAGGAGAAGGAAGACAGAGGAAAAGGCAAAACCAAGGCCTCGAACAAGGGCAAGGGCAAAGACAAAAGCGACAAGAAACATCGCGTGAATCCGACGGAGAGCACGGAATCGAGCACGGCCACCAGTAGCGCAGGGAGCGTCACCAACATCGCAATCCAACACGTGGTTTCTGCCCTCGAACGGCCCATGATGAGGATCCAGTTCTCGCCTAGCATCTCCACTTCTACGACTGTTTACAGACGCGATTCAGTTAGCCGTCCAGTTTCGCCAACGTCATTGCTGCCCCCGTCAATCGGCGGTTCTGCCAAGGTCCCAGAGAGCGAAACGTCTTCTATCCCGCCCACTCGACACCATCGCGATCACCGCGACTCACTCGACTCGGACGACCGCTGGCCTACTCGGACGACTCACGCTGAAGCCTTCAGCGCACTAGATCCGAATGACATCGAGAATTTGCGGGCGAAAGCCAGCGGCCGTGGAAACGCTGATTCGGGCTCGACGTTTGCAGAACGCCTCTTCCGTGTCTTCCGTAGCAGCTCGAGAACCGACGACCATTCCTCATCCAGCACCCAACCTAGAGCGTTCCAGCCCCCATGGTTGATCACTGCCGGCCGGGACCAACAAGAGGAGAATGATCGCGTCCTCAACGATCTAAACGCCTCTTTCAGAGACGTCGGCTTGCTGCATACGAACCCTCACAAGCCATCAAAGGCGACTTCGAAGCAGAAGTCTAATCAGGGCATCCTCGATGCGGTTCCGGACGACTGTCTCTACATGCTCTTGCCCCTTTGGCCTGGCGAAACTGACACATCGAGCGTCCACGCTGAAACCAGCAGCGTCGCGTCGTTTGTCACGATCCCAGAGAACCGGCAATACTTGCTCGTCTACTACGTCCCGTTTGGAGAAACAGCTCCAAAGGACAAAAAACCCGAAAAGAAAAAGGCGAAGCAGTCTCACTCGTCGGACAGTGGTGTTGAAGACGTCAAGGCTATCTGTCTCCCCGCATTCCGCGCCGTCGCTCGGGTGGTCACATATGACGAATTGCGGTTGACTGGCGTCCGCGTTCCAAGTGATGGCCTGGCTATCAACGGCCCCGAATGGGAAGCGATTAGCTACCCAGATCCTGTGCCTCTTCAGGACACCCAGACCAACATTGTCGTCTGCCAATGTCACGGTCGGGAGCGTGGGTTCGACTTCCAGATGGATGGCCTTCTCAAGCTGGGGCTTTGCACGCAGGAAGAGTTTTCCGCTCAGGATCTTTCTGACACCCAGTTAGAGGAGCGGGAAAGCAAAACAGTGCTTACGCCGATTGGCAGAGCTGCCGTTGAGATGATCTGGCTCGGCTGCCTCGCCATCACAAGTTTCGGTCCCACATGACCCCCTTCGCAGTCTCGCTTAAACCTTCTCTCAACATTCATGTAGCATAGTGGGTTAATTTTTATTTGCCTCTTTCGGGCGTACATATTGAATTTGTGTCAAAGATCGTCGAGTTGACTTCATGTTGACTCCCCCTTCCTCGCTTATTTATACCCCTTTTTTTCGAATCTCACCAAATCATCACATCTATGAATCGCATTGCTTTCACGCCCCTGCATCGGTAGGATTTAGACTTTGTATACATCTATGCCATATATTTTTGTTATATCCCATTGTGTCATATTCTGCGACTTTCTTGCATTTTCACTTTGCGGTTGTACACAATTTCCTTGGCCTTAATATTTGCTTTCGATGACCCATCGCTTAATCACTCTGGTGTAGCACCGGTTCCGCGCCGAAATGGCTTTCGTGTAATGTTAAACCGATATTCTCGTGTGTTTTCTAAAGTCCATCAAGTGCGATTGGAGGGAAAACGTAGGGATACACATCAATTTCTACCGACTACGCCAGCATGTAACTAGTTGGCCCCGCAGATAGATAATTCCTTCATCTCTTGGAGGACACCCTCGACCTGCGATCGTCTCAGCGAGTTGTTCCTATTTAAAACGAGTGAAACCCATACCTGAGCATCCAGCTGACCAGCAGCATAGTCATCCCTGACGTTATCCGGGAAATATCTGGAGATGGATCGATGCGATGAGCGATGTGAGCCACTCTGAGCGAAAGAACCCACCTCTGCACTGCACTCATCTTTTCGTAGCCGTCCTCTGCGAACTTGCACTGCATGCGTATCATGGCTTCGAAACTGGGGTCGAAATACGGCACGCGGAGATGAAGCAACTGTGGTAGTTCCGCTATGAGCTGTTCGTTGAGCAGGTCAAAGACTTCTTTGGTGTCGTCGTGCTCTTGTTGCGCCTTGTGTTGGACAAGGATGGTTCAGACGATGAAAGGCTAGTGTACGATATGAAGGAAAACGAACCTCGGGCAACTTGGTGGGATCTTCGCTTGGTTTGTCTATCACCTTGCGTAGTTTGCTCCTTGCTGCATCGTGATCGAGCAACTTTGGTACACCTAAGTTGGCAAAAAAAAGTCTCGGACGGACAGCCGAGAAACGTACCTTTTTGTTCCGCTTCGATATATGTTCATTGATGACAGGAAAGTACGCATTCATCTTCCCGAGCGGCTCCATAATACACGTACGATACGGTGCTTCCTAAACAAAACAAAAAGGATCAACGCGATCACGTCTTCTGATCCCGAACGGCACCCAATTCTCGCGAGAAATCGTCACATACCAGTTCTCTCTGGACGCTGTTTTCGAGTTCCTCAACGGCACTCTTGAATGCATGACCCGCCATCGCACCATCAGACGTCCGATCCGCAGCACCGTAAAACGTCTCGATCGTGTCCGCCAACCGAGCCTGGGCAGAGGTCATGGCTAGCGCGCGGGTGTCAGAATATCACAACGGGCGGTTTCGCATTTTCGTGTTGCCTGCCGTGACCGACTCACCTCGCATGGCATCGCCGTAAGTCTTGCTATCCTTCTGTAGCGCCTGACATTCCTTCTCGAATCTGTGTCATAGGGAAGGAATCAGTCAATGGGGTCGTGGAGGTGAGCTGGGCGTCTGCTGACGCACGCGTGGTATTTGGACTCTTCGTCTGCGAACTCGCGATCGACGGTACGTTCTATTTGGCCGGTCTTTTGCAAGACCTTTGGGGGAAAGTAGTTGGTCTGCAAGCTGGCAAGGATGATGGGCTAGTAACTGCGCACCGTGGTACCCGCCCTGTTCAGGGACTTCTTGAAACTGAGGGAAATGAGTTCAAAGCGTCGACCAGACAACGATTCCTGCATACCCTGTCCAACTCATGGGTAGTAAGGGCTTGTACTGGATAACGGGATTGAGCGGGAAAGTATTGATACGGAGCAAGTACGTCGATGTAGGCACAAGGAACAGGTACAATTGGCCAACTACGCGTAGGGGATATGCGCTTACGTAAAGCAGAGAGGCAAATGACTTACTATTCGTCTCTGAAGTCACATAGTGTACACGAAGCACAGAAAATGCATAAAACAGCTGTCAAAGCGGACAAAATGATTGCTCGACGAACATCAAGGACCCTGCTTGATGCGCCATGCACATTTCAATCATGTCAATCGATCTCCCAAACTCTGAGGACCAGACGTTAGTCTCTCAAGCAGACCGCGACCGCGACCTCTTCCAAAATCACCTCTTCCCCTGCTCGGCTCGCCCCTACCTCGTCCACGGAGATTGGTCGAAGGCTACGAGTCAAACATTAGTAAAAGAAATCCTCGAAAAGTGTCGCACAACAATTACCGGAAAACGCTGAGTGTTCCTCATCCGCGCCAATAGAGAAGGATCGGGTTGGACATCCATCCTTTCCCCCATCATTGGCTCGTAAGTCTGACCCATCCTGACGTCGTCTGTATGATACTGGTCTGCCATTGCGTTGTAACCAGGCGAGGACGGCGGATACCGTAGGTAGGTGTCATCATCCTCTGGTCTTCTGTAAGATTCCTCCCAGCGAGGGGGTAGACCTGTGGGTTCCTCAGATAATGGAGGAACATATGTCCTGTTGTCGTAGGTTGCCCTCGGCATGTCATAAGGATAAGACCGAATGTGATCGGGGGGAGATGCAGAAGCGGGATAGGGAGCGTGACGCTCATCAGGTTCGGAATCAAGGCGCCTGTCCCAGTGTGGAAGATAGGAATCTACCCGATCGCGATCATGATCTGGAGCCATCCAAACATCACCTCGCTGTCTGCGGGCTCGGTGACCATGTTCGTTGTCGTTGAATTCGGAAGGTCGTTTTCTCCCCGTGGTCGGCGAGGTAGCGCGCATTGTTTCAGCCCGAGGTCCATTGGAGGGATTCGGTGGGCGCCAGGAGTCGATTAGGCGGTGAGGCTGAGTCGGGGAAGCGACTATAGACCGAGACGTAACAAACGAGGGGGAGTAATGATCCAACATACGGCGGGAACTGTTTCCTTTGCGTGCCCTGCGATGTTCATCGGTGAATCTTCTGTTACTAGATGAACCTTCCCCGTCCATTTCGTGGGATGGAGTAGCACTAGCAGGTTCTGAGGAAGTGGTATCGCAATTTTCAACACGGTCCTGGGTGGGTCTCTCGCCGGCATTGATGCAGGGCTCTGTAGACTGTGGTTCCGGATACACCGGACTGAAAAGAAGGGAATTCGTAGTCTCGGCGGGAACTGGTAGCTGAACGGAGGCATTCATTGCCTGAGAACTCGGACTGCCTCGGGAGAGTGCTTCTCGGGGTTGTTCATCAGTGGTAACCTCCGCTCCCCCCTTTGTTGATGACAATTCGTTGCTTTCGTGCGGGTAAGAACTGGCCGAATCTATCTGGGATGCAGGTGCTGCATGACGTTTCCGCGGACGGGGTGGGGGGATTATTGCAGGGCGAGGTGGAAGTGATGCCGAAGGATTGGTCGAAAGCAAGGCTTGCACGAGTTCGCGAGACTGGTCATCATGTTCTTCTATCTTCAGAGAGACGGAAGAGTTTTCCTCGCTTTTCACGTTCCTCCGTACGCTACGATCGCCACTATCGTTTTCTTCGATGCGGCCACGATATCGCTTCAAATGGCGAAGGTTTACGTTTTGCTGAGTGGGTGAAAGGCCGGAGCGTGGTCCGATATTGAGTTCTTCACTTCCCCCACCAGTAGCACCCAGAACGGTTTGCGACTTTGGAGTTCGCGAAAAGGCCGGCTTGTTATCCGGAGTCGAGCGGATATCTGCATTGACGGCACGATTGAACTCTGATACGAGCTGGGTGGGAAAGGATGATCTGTGCCCACCCTCCGCAGACACAGAAATCGCGGGGGATGTCTTCGCGGGGTTCAGAGCGTTCTCCGCCACCTGATCCGAAGAGGAAAATGATGGTGGTTTCGCTAACGGTTTGGGCGGTAGGTGTTCTCCACTAGTATTCGGGGTGGGAACAGCAAGCATAACGCCGCCCAAGATGGGTCCATCCTTCTTCTGCTTCGGCTGCGGAGGGGTGCCCTGCGAACCTCCCAGACTTGTGTGAATATCAATATCAGACAATGGGACAGTACGGTGGGGCGCAAAAGCCCTTCCATCCTCGTCAACACTCATGGCGGTAGTGACTTCTGAGGAGAGGAAATCTGCCTCGGGGGCCGCGCGGGTCCTTGCCATATCTGCGATGCCCTGTTGCTGCGACGCACTAACTTCTTCAGGATGATTGCGATGCTCGAATGTCTGGCCACTGGTCGTTTCTGTACGTCTCAAACCACGAGCTTGAGCATCCGCATGGGCTTGTTGTTCAACTAATAGTCGAGCCTGCTCGCGTTCGTTCTCGACTTCTTGACGTTTGCTCTCTGCTTCGAACTGACGCCGTTTCTCATCCAGGACCTGGCGAGCCCGTTCCGCTTCGGCGTGCGCTCGTAAACGTTCTTCCTCCACAACCCGGCGACGCTCAGCTTCCTCAGCCTCTCTCTGTTTCCTTCCTTGCTCCAACCTGCGCAGAGTGCGATTAGATTCTTCCAGCTCCTGCACTTTGTCTGAATGCATCCGGCGAAGATGCTTGACAGCGCGGAGAAGATCATTACGGGACTTGATGACCGCTATTTCTTCTTCATCCATATCCTCCTGAGTCTCACTAGGCAGATCGTCTGGTACAGTCTCGCTTGCCAGCTGCCCAAGTTGACCCTTTGCCCTCATAGCCTCGACTTCCCTGAGCTCGTTCATTGCAGCTGTAATTTGTTCCTGCACGTCTTGCATCCTCTTCGCCTCAGCGGCTCTCTTCTCCTCTTCCTGCGCTTGCCGCTTCGCGAGCATGGCCTTTCTTGCCACCTCCCTAGTCTTGCTTTCTTGCTCCAACGAAGCCAACGAAGCTCCTTTGGCGTTCAGCTCCTCGCGCTTCTGCTGGAGTTCCTGGAACTCTTGATGCAAGCTAGCCTCTTCCGCCCGCTTTGTTTGCTCGAACGCAGCACGTTCTTCTTCAAATGCTCGTATTCGGACAGCGAGAGCATTCTCACAGTCAATCTGGGACCGCTGAACATCGTTAACTGCGGATTTAAGGTTTGAAAAGGCTTCGTTGACGGCTCTGTGTTGAGTCTGATGTTCTTGGGTGAGAGTCGTGGGTGAGTGGACGAGAGCTAGGGAGGAATCGTTCGTATTCATCGGGATGTTGTTGATACTCAGTCCCACCCGGCCAGACGATTGGTTGACTAGATATGGATGGCTGAGAACTATGGGGATGGAACTGTGTTGTAACTGGCTGAACTGATGAGGGGTGATGTTGTCATTCGCCCGTGACACAGAAGAAGGGTCTGGGGATGAAGACTGAGATAATGATGGGGGAGGCGGCGAAGCCAGATTCGCAAGATTGGCACTAATGGCTTGTAAACGTTTGGCAATCGTGGATGGTGATGGCTGCAAGTCCTGCATCATGGCGTCTATGACTGCAAAGGACGGAAAAAGCCGCGTCGGTTCCCTAGAAGCAGCGTTCGTGGTGGCGGTCAGAGGAGTAGGGACCCGAGAGGTTCTGATCATCATCGTATTCATCAATGGGGCAGAAGACGTGGGATTATGCCCATCCACTGATTCTGGAGCTGGGGCCAAAGAGGTAGGGGTAGGAGGTGACGATTCGGGTGGTTGGTGTAAAACTTCGACAGGTGGGATGAGACTGGCATGCTCGGTGGTACGGTTTACGCTATGAACGCGCGACGGAGGTGATGGAAATCTGGAAGCCGCACTATGCGCAGTGTTGACAACATCGTTGGAAGGACTGTCATTCATCTGGATGCGCGACGCTAAAGAGCGATTGGCTTGGCTTGACGATGCATGCCATCTTAAGCCATCATCCATTGAACTAAAATCACTGCCAGCTAACTGCTGATAGAGAGTCGGTCTTGAAGATGATTTGGATGGGAAAGCACGGTCGTTGGTGAAAGCAGAGGGAGGTGTGGATGTCGGCGATGGGGTCGATGAGTTATAACCAGCATGATCTGGCTGCGGAAGGGAGATACGACTGAGCAGCTCTGGCTGCTTTCCTATAGAATTGAAACGAAAATCCCTGAATTTGACTGGGGCGGGTTGGACAGGGGCTGTATGGGGATCTGACGCCACAGAACTACCTCCCGGATGGGAGGGAAGCAAATGCTGCGAGGGGCGACCAAACATCGACTCAGACATGGCTGGAGATGATATGGTCGGTGGGAGAGATGCGATGACTGCGGAAAGCAACGTTTATACGCCTGAAAGACGCCCAATGCATATATTTAGCATGTCCTCATGAAAACTGTTCGGACGCAATCACCTCAGCAGAAAAAAGAAAACGACAAGACTACGACAAAGAAACTTGCGACAACGTTGTGCGATGACCTGTGCAGTAAAAAAAATCAGAGAAATCGTGGCCAGTGACTCGCGGTATAAAGGGGACTGAAACAAGACGACTAATCAAAATGTAAAAATGTTATACAAATCTCCTGGAAATTGCCGACCCTTAGTAATACATGCCATCATGGCGGCTAGCTAGATCAAGAAGCTGTAGCTCTCTTCTGTGCTTTCTTCCCATTCTTCCTCTTTGATCCCTCCATCTTCAGCGATCTCTTCCCCGGGACAGCTTCAACGTGTATCGATGATGTATGGATCTCACCCGAGTCAGACCGACTTCTCCTAGACGACATTGTATCTTGAATTGATGTCCTATCCGGAAAGGAAGGTCGAGAGACATCAACAAGGGTCCCCTTTTCATCTCTCTCGTCACCTTCAATGCCGATCCCCGTTTCGAGAGCTTCCGAATCGTCGATCTCTTGCTTC
>JBBPQU010001081.1:0-11461 GCA_038092655.1 Boletus sensibilis
CGCAGACTAACTTGCACGTGCGGTTCCTTTTTCCATAAGAGGCTTTCCCCTTGTCCTGGTGGCTCAGTCGGACCCGACAGGACCAAGTTGACGCTGTGGCCAGAAAAGTGCTGCGCCTTTCGCCCATCGCTCCCACCGCTTATCACTCCATAACACCAGTCATTAATTCATTCATTGTTCCCATACGTTACATATGGTGAACCCTTCTCTTACCGCCCATTCCCTAGAGCGAACTTCGGTGACTTCGTTCTGCGAGGTTAACTGAAGTATCGACCCAGAGAGGGATCTAAAACGGCACATATCCGAGAACAAGAATTTAATGGTTTCATCATCTGAATCGTGGGCCCGGTGATTGCCACAGTCGCCGTGATCAAGCAGGTAACACGGGTAGTGAGGAAGGCAGTCCCCGACCGCCCAATACAGATATTTCTTCACCCTTTGTCGACCCCGCAATGCCAGCGTTGTGATACGAGGTGATCGGCACCAGCCACGAGGGCATCTGTTGTGTTGTTCTATCCCGGTCATCGTATCACCTCCTGCCCAAGCTCACTTATATCTGATATTACGACCAAGAATCATATCAGGCGTTGGCAGAAGACTTCTACACTGGATCGCGTTGTGTGGCCCAGGTTGCCGTGTTGCATACAAGTGGGTGCTCGACGGTTTGAATGGATGATGAACTAGATATATCACATGTAAGTGTGTAGCATGCATAATAAAATCATACAATATGCTCCGAGTACAGTACACTGGATGTAATGCTGAACAATCCACGTCGGGAAAATGCAAGCGCGAGAAAGCACATCCTGCCGTATCATTGGAAATGACAACGGTCAGTGCTTCTTGCGGGCGTAGACGTTTTGTATCAAGACGTAAACCGGAGTTAGCGCCTCGTCGAGCTCTGCGCATGCATTGCGTTCCATAGCGTCAATAAACTCCGCCGAAAGGCCATGACCGAGTAGCAGTGGCCGCCCAGACTTCATGAATGCCTGCAGAGAAAACAAAACAAAAATCAAGACCGATGATTCCGCGGCGGAGATGTTACTCACCTTGATATCGTCCCTCAAGATCGTTGCAATCTCGTTCCAAAAAATCGTCTCTGGATCATTTCCACGCATCCAGGGAGAACACGGCACCCAAAACTCCCGACACACGACATCCTCAAATGCTGGGTGGTTGGATATCCATTCTGGCAGGTGAGTGGATGCATCTGCATCGCCTCCCCGTTCCCTGACTGCATGATTTGCATAGGACATCCAAAGGGGTGTCCATGGAGGGTGGAAAGATCCGGCGGGAAGGAGGACTGGTTGTTTGTCCAGCCCTGTAAAATAGAACGGAAATTCGGTAACGTCTATAAGGCCGCCCGGTCGGAGTACATGAGCTATGTGGTCGACCATACCGTGATAGTCGCGGATCTGATAATATACAAGTACAGTTTTACGGTCGATAGGCGAGGGAGAGCAACTTACCCCCGACGAAATGAGCTGGCAATGCACAACGTTGAAATCACCGTAAAAATGTTCCAGTCCAAGATTGATGTCATCAACTTCGCTTCTTTATCAAGGGACAATGTCTAGCACGCGAAAGACAGGGTGTGTGTACTCTCACCTGCAATTTGAGGGCATAGATCTGCATATAGTCAAGAAAGGTTATATAAAATGGTTAACATAAGAAGCTTACAAGGACTGCATGGGAACGAGATCAACGGCGACTGCACTGCAATTAGGGAACTCCCTCGCAATGTCCATTATCCTGTGCGCGGCGATAAGCACACGATATTACTACCAGGAAATGTTTGCTTACCAGCTGCCGCTTCCACAACCGAGATCAAGGACAGCCTTGACTTCGAAACCATCTTCGGCCATTATTTGCGAGAAAGGGGGCGGATACTTTCCCAGTAATTTGCAGAACATTACATGCTGTTTGTCTTTGACATGGATGAGGGAAAGGATGGGAAGAAGGGGTAGTTGAACGGACCGAGGCGTTCTAGTTCCTCGTCATCTGCTGGAAGGCGGTAGACGTCAGAATAATTGTTGAGGCCTCTACCATACTCTTGGCGGTAAGCCTGTGCGCGCAGCGAGCTTGTGAATGAGAAGACGGAAGGGGTAGGTGATGCAGAGCGCATCGACAAGTCGACAGATGTGCTTGAGCTAGCAACACTGGAGTCGAGTGACATTTCGGTGTAGCGATCTGACTCGGGGTCGCTGTCTCCGTCGTCGGAGAGGTTGTCTGGATAGCAATAGGAATGGGTAGACATTGTGGAAGTCAGCGTGAGCATGGAAAGGGATGAGTATAAATGAGATTTGTAGTTTGAGGGGGGTCGGCGGACATGGATATTGTTCCGTCATTCACACTCGTGCCGCCGCAACCGCGCGAATACGAATTAGCAGACCCTCGGACTACCAGGGACTGCCCCATCCTCTACCGAGTTTCATTCTTGCCACTCATTTCCTACGCTCGGAATAAAATTTCACTTGCCTCGTCCTCTTTGCTTCTTTTCTGCTGCTCACCTCTCTCGAGGATGCTTCCCGTGTATCTTGCTGTCTTACGTGAACCCACATAAGGTTTGATCCAGAAATTTCTAGCACGCCTTTGTCACAATATCCACGACGGAGGTCCTCGATAGAAATTCCACGGGTATTCTCAGAGAGCTCGGGTTTGGTGGCATCTCCGATGGGCCATCAGATCTAACTACGGTAATAGTTCGAAAGCAGCTGGCCAACAATTGGAGCGTATTCGACGCCAGTGTCAAACTCCGAGTCTCCGACTGTCACATATCTGAGCTCGTTTTGTAACAGATTGCCTTGTCTAGGACTGTCATGCTTGCGAGTCGCGACGCCAATCCTCCCTAAGCGACAGCCCACGAATCCAAACTGGCATGATATCATCTTATTGCCCCTGAGCAGCCGACGGCGGAGAACACCACTGTTCATGGCTTCATCTCCCTGGTCCCTGGTCCGACACAAATAGCTAGTCTCATCCACCACGCCAAAACACAGTCGATGTACCCATACATTTCAATAACTGTAGGTTTCGCACCGCAAATCGCCGCAGCATGCTGCAGGGAGGTCCTACTAGTAGGAGAGTATTTCTTATGATGCCGTCACAATCCTGTAAATATCATCCCGCCAAGTAAGCTAGATATATCATGGATATTATGTAGATAGACCTCGGTGTCATTGTTTGGTCACCGCGTATGTAACGTTATCGCTCGACGATCGGACGACTCTACCACAGGCCATTAAGAGCTGTGATTGGAGAACCGCTAGCAAAAAAGGAAATTATTTAAGGGTTCCCGCCGGACGTTCTGCAGCAACGCTGATTGGCAGCGATGAATCGATGCACAATATCCGCTACATATTCCAAACTGGGACGACTCTGAGAGCGGACCAAAACGAACCCGACAACATGACAGTTCATACGGCGGTATAACCCAAAACTTGTCGTGAGACCACAGGGTCCACTGCGGACATAAAGAGATTTCGTTAGCATCGTGCTTGCCTGAACCCTTGGACTGCCAGAGCATGATGGCATGTCCCGGCTAGTCCTTATTGCAAGGTATATAGGTGCCTTGCGATTGCCGCCCGGTCCGTGAGACTATCATAGCCCCAGATATGCAAAAAAATCAGTACTGTATATGCTTGAACAAAGACAGCTACACTTCTCGGCTCTTATCTACGGATTCAGACCGGGTAGTTCCAACTATTACCCTTTTTTTCTATATTTTTATTGGCGTGCATTAAGAGCATAGAGAAGTGCCGGTTTTCAGCATTCACGCAACGCATATTTTTGTCACGTCAGGTCAAACTTCCGAGTAGGTGCGGGGCTTCAAATTGAAAACTCCAATCTCATTGCTCCATGGCTGAAACTCTGCGATGAACCTCGAAGAGGAGATTAAAGCTTGGCACGCACGCTCAGCGCTCAGGCGTGACGATCTCTAATAGGACCTCTCCTAGCTACACCTTTCCTTTGGTACTATGCCATGAGAACCCTCACGGCTATCTCTTCAATTCATGAGCATGTACCCCTGGTCTTCGCGTTATAAGTGCAGCATCTTATCAACTATTGTTGCTTTTTTGTCCTTCGTCTGAGTACATGAATGCCTATCTTCTATTTTTTCCCCCCAAGTCTGTAGAATGACGTGAATGTGGCGTTCTGAAAGAATTGCATTATACCAACCTAGTTTGCATATGCGGTACGATGATAGTATCCGGAAAACCTGAACGTCCAAGGAAGCCATGCCGATTTCTATCTCCTCCAGCCCGATTTCTATCTTTAATTAGGAGCGAGTGGTCAAAGTGACAGGCTGAACGCGTGGCAAAACGACGGAATATTTCACCGCGAAAACAGCATGTATCATCATCAGGCTAATCGGCGGCGGCGGACATCGCTCAATTGGGGGGTGCCCATGAGGTATTCACACAGCGAAACATCCACATTACAGCTCCCGAAAACTTTACAACAGGAAGAGCGGCCTCAGGGTATCGTGATCGGTTTCATGAATGGTGCTCAATCAAACTGAAACCACCACTCGTCTCCTGTCTGTGGCTATCGTTTTTTCAGTTCCTGAAAACGACGTGCCAAAGACTCGAAGTCGTCCTCGGGATTCTCCTTAGCGGACGTGGTACTGTTTGATTTTCTAGTAGTCTTCTCTTCCTCCTCTTCTGTCGGGGGAAGATCAGGGAGTTTAGCAATACTGGGACCCTCTTCCGAGTAGCTTGGAAGGGACTCTGGCGTTTCCTCTGGAGTTTGGGTTTGATTCTGCAAGAGACCTGTGAGTAGAACAATGACGGATGAGGTAACACCAACCAGTTTGCCCGTCTCATCTTTAACAACCGCTTGGGTGGTAGACGATGACCACTTGACCCCATATGCCTTGCTTATCTCCGTTAGATAGCCATCAACTAGTTGGGCTGACGGCGTTTCGACCAATAACTTCTTCGCCACCTTATAGCATCAGATTTTATGGTCGACATTAGGGAACAGACTAGGGATCTAAGCATAACGTGCTTACTCGGTCGCTGACACAATCTCCGCGGTTCTCCATTATAGCTGTAGAGAATTCTCGGCCATACTTTTGCACAAGGAGTTCACGCACTACATGGAGTTCTTGCGAGTGATGCAGATAACACCGGAAAATTAGCTGATGACTGAAAAATGGAAACCTGGTTTACCTTTCACCTCGGTTCTCTGCGCGGCGTAAATAATGGCACAGACTCCCTCTTTAATACCCTGATCAGGTTCGCGCGTGCTATTAGAGATGTGAGCGGAATTACACGGCCAATGGTATACATACGGTGTATCTACTCACTTTTGATCAAGCAATCCGAAGCGGGCTATCAGGAGCTCACAGTAGAGTTCCAAAAGCTCCAAGAGTTCGAGGTTGATATCCTCATTGATAACTGACGAAGGGAATGACAGCGTGCGTGGCGTCGGTGTTGTCAGCCGTGACATGCTCTTGCGTAAATTGGATCGAGGACCCACTTGCTTCGACCTTAATCCGTGCGCTCTCGATCTTTCCCTTTTCTAACAAGAGTGCGATGTCGCGACGAGAACTCTTAGCCTGCGCTTCCCTTTTCTGTTGCACTGTCCGGAGACGTTGAACGGAGAGTCTAGGCCATCCAAGAGTATCATGAGGTCTGATATGCAGCGTCTCCGCAACACAAAGACCCACCGAAGTTGCACCTGCACAGAAGAAGGAGGTAAGTGCCGCCTTATGAGTGGGAGTGGGCCATACCTTGGCCTTTGTGGAACTCCACGTAGGGGTAGGCATCGTTGAGAGCGGCACTGCGGCCGCACAGCAATTCTACTGACGCGCAGGCTTAGGGCTTCCCGGCACGGACCGATATCGGCGACACCACCAAAACTATCTCTCATCCAAACTGCTCAACCCCATCGATTTCCAAGCGCCCGTTGGTACAAGTCGATTTGCTGATCCCAGTGATGCTGTACTCGGGCCCAGCTCGTTCTTTTGATACTTGATGAGCCTGCGACATCATTATAAACCTTTAGTACGGCTCCCGGGCCAGCGGCCGCCCAACACATTTCATCATGGATAGGCAAGAAATGTAAGTATATTTTCAACCGAATCTTTGGTTCGAATGCTGTGTTCTACCCTCATCTGTCGGGTCGCAACAGTGTGTTTCGGACTTCGTTATCTAAGTCCTTGCTTGCTGCGGGTTAGAATGACGTGGCTTTGTACCACGCATTCCGACTTGACAAGGCTCGGACCGGTATATACGTGGTGGGAAGAACTCGGGCCTTTGTAGTTCGTGATGGATGGCACTGATAATATCTACTAGTAGTGCCGGATGCCCTGTGCACCGATCTGGGATGGAGGATAATTGAAGACTTCGTCGCAAGAATAAAGTGTACATCACTGGCGTCTCCGTGTTTGAACGGTTACTTCACCCTCTTCAATATGTCGAACTTGCTCAACGCCCTTCCACTTCGACAGCGCAAGCCACTCGATATTTCAACTGACATACCGCTGTTCACGAGGCATTCCTCTAGTTCTTCGTCCAGCCCCTCTGCCCCTACTAATCAGAGCACCAACTCTTCTGGGACAACACCGAGCACGGGCAATCCTCAGTGCTTCTTTCATGTCCTGTGCATGCACGACTTCGAGTCTTCGGACCCGGACCACCTGCCACTCCACAAGGACGAAGTGCTGACCATCATCAAACAAGAACATTCGGGATGGTGGGCAGCTATGCGACCCCAAGGGGATCGCATTGGGTGGATACCGGGCTCGTTTGTCCTGCCACTGGGTAGGAGCAGGATCGTGGAGTATCCCGACGAGATAATATGGCCGTATGAGAGTTTAAATGACCCTGCCCTCTCCGCCGGTTATGATCCACGGGTTCCTGTTTCTGAGGATTACAGGGTATGTTGTCAGACGTTTCCGATGCCAAATTGCTGAAACATTTGGACAGGTCCTATCGTTCCAGCTCGTAACACCGTCAGATCTCGTTCCGTATAAGGGCTTCTTTGACGATAGAATGCGGAGCCATAATTGTGAATCATTCTTCAATCTGTAAAATGACGAACGATCTCCGGGAGCCGAGATGGGAGATGTTTGTCTCCCTCCAACACCCAAGAGCCCACCTCCTCACAAGACAGAGACCGCACTTCCCCCCGAGCTCCCTTCTATCGGAGCCGGGGGCATTGCAGCTTACTCGGTCTGCAAGTTCTCCGCTGCTTCACGCGGCATTGCACCACTATCCTCTTCCGTGCGGAATGGTCGATCAAACACCGCTTCTTTGCCTGACGACCCCTGTTAGCTCAGATGAAATCGCACCGGAGCTTATCTCTAGCTTGTGGTTCTCAAACCGGTTGCCGCTTCCCAGGACTTTGGATTGCCAGCAATTCTTCGCTCCGCGCGCCCTGATCAAGGCGTTTCAGACATCAAGTTGCTCGACCTCACAATTTGGGGTCCAGACAACATGGCCGAACAGTTTTGTGTTTTGATGCACACTCTGTACGCCACCATCCGTCAACACGACTGTCTCGATTGGATGGCGGGGCGTAGAAGTACCGACGTGACAGGGCTACGGCATTTTTTTGACATCCACAACCACATCGCTTCGTGGGTACAAAAGTCCATCCTTGCGTATGACGATACGACGCAACAAAGCGAGGTACTGGACTTTTGGACAGGGTCGCTGAGGTGATTGGTCCATTTATGTCTTGACAGCCAGCAAGTGAACTCATATCTCAAAGTTGGGCAGAAATGCCAAGCGCTTCGTAATTTTGATTTGCTATGCGCCATCATCTTGGCACTGTCTGGATCTTCTCTATCCTCACTTGGGTCTACCTGGGCACGATGCACTCAAAAGCAGACCTTTGCGACGCTACGTAACATGCTTGATGTCGCAAACAAGTTCCGTCGCCTCATGAACATCATGGACGCGGCAAAGGGACCGTCTGGACCGTTCGTGCGCAAATATCTGGACCGCATCAAAGAGTTTCACGTAGAGCGCTCCAACAACCCCCCTCGCCAGTCAGGATATGCCGCCGATGCGTGTTCGGAGGCTGCTCCGTGCATAATGCAGCTCGTCGCGGTTTCAACCTTACTGCGTCATCAATCCTCGCCGTATGATTTTAAAATCAGGAAGTCCATACATAGATTTATTGAGGATGAGCTCCAAGCCGTTCGGTTAATCAACGACTGGTCGTTGGTAGGGAGCTCAAAACTTGGGGAACAACCAAGATAGTTAATGGTTGTCCGAAGTTGATGGACATTTTGATTTCATTACTATAGGCAACAGCATTGAGGAGTATTTCGCCACTATAAGTTTATTTCGTGCTGACACCGTCAACACCCGCCATATTATTATTACCCAAGTTCAGCATGTCGCAGTGTACGTTATGTTACATGTGGAGTGAGAGAGGGACAAATCAACGTGGAGGCTGGGAGGAGAACAATGAAGCGAGACAGAACTTGCGACTAGCAGTTGCAAGCCTCGCCGCCGTTCTGAGAAGCAGCCTGCCTGTTGAGATCAACACCCTGCCGTGCTCCTCCAGAAGGACCGCCGCGGGAACCACCCGTCCGCGATGATGGGGGTGCGGTAAGTGGTAGTTTCTTGGCTGTGGTCGCTAAGTCCATGGTGGAGACAGAGGATCAATCTTTGCGTACCAATGGCTGTAAATATGTCTGCTACGCCCTCTCCTGATTTAGCACTAGTTTCGCTCCACATCAGACCTTCTTCTTCCGCGTACTTCTGAGCTTCTTCCTGCGTGACCTGGCGACGCGCAGCAAGGTCAGCCTTGTTTCCGCAGAGAGCGATCACTATAGATGGATCGGCTTGACGTTGGAGTTCCCTAATCCAGTTCCGTGCCTTCTCGAGTGACGACGCTTGAGTGATATCATATACTACCACTGCACAATTTGCATTGCGATAGTACATAGGAGCCTATATCCAAAGTACTGCTCAACCTCACTTTAGGAGTGGGAAATGAAATGGACGTACGAGGGACTTATCAGAGGATCCAAGCAACCGTCAGGCGCTGCATTTCACAATATTCAAAGTGCTAACATACCTTGTACCGTTCTTGACCTGCAGTATCCCTAGAGTGTAGTTAGTTATTGAGACGCACTACGCGAGTTGGGAATATACCAAATTTCGAATTTAACCGTCGTTTGATCATCTAATGTGACCGTCTGTGTCAAGAACGCAGCTGTAGAAAGGCAGGTGAGCGGCGAGTGTTGGATAACAGGCTTAGAAAAAGTATACCGCCGATAGTGCTTTCTCGGTAGTCATCGAATTGGTCCTTGACGAAGCGCAGAACTAAGCTGTTGCAAGATCCTTGAATGATGGATCCACGACGAAATGCAACACATTACCTGGACTTGCCAACTGCCGACTCGCCTGAAAGGAATGAACGAGAGAACTTTTGAGCAGAAGACAAGGCGAATGCATACCGAGGAGAACGAGTTTGAACTGGAACTGTTTTGACATTGGTCACGGTCAGGGAATGAAGGAATGGACTCCAAGGCAAGGCAACGCTGGTAAGCAGTGCAAAGCCGCAGGCTTGCGTTCGCAGTAAGTGTCGCTTATGTAACTGTTATTCCCACGGGCAATTGCACATGTGCAAAATTTTGCACCTTGACTCGGCCTGCTTGTGAACCGCCATCATCATCGTTCCCTGCGTTTACTCCTTGTCCTAGGCTGAGCTACACCGTTCAGAAAGTTTCTTCTCAGTATCGTCACCAGCACACATTTCTCTCGCAGTTTCAGTTCTCCTCGTCTGCTAAGCTCGCCTGCTCAGTGCTCGTGCAATCCCCTCGTTTTCGTCCTAAAAAGAACAGAAAAGGAGTAAAAAAAGAAATGAATCGTCATCATCCTTACGGTGGTGGAGCCTATGATGGCGGTCATAGAAGAGGTGGCACTCCCGGTGGACCAGGACCTGATAGATCCTACAATCACAGAGGCGGCACTCCACGTGGGAGAGGCTTCGGTCGTGGTCGAGGCAGCTTTCATAGTGGCTACGACAGCGGTCCTTCCAGTCCCTATGATCAAAGTCAACATCAAGCCGACGTCAGCCCATACAATAGCTACGACACGGGCACCCAAGACCATTTCTATCAAAATGGAAGTGGTAGTTATGCAGGTGCCACTCCCTCCACTCAGTACACTGCCCAGAGCACGTCAGACGGCTATACTCAGGGTTACTCCAATTTTGAAGGTGCGCTTGAAATTGAGACTGAACATGCAGTGCAAATATAGGCAGTTATCATACGTCGTCGCATCAGTTGAGCCGCAGTTCAAGCGGGGGTAAAACTGGCAGCTCCATACTTCGCTGGGTATTCTTTTGGTGGCCTAGCAGGCATTAAGAGCCTTCGTCGCGAGCTTTGAGCTATTCATTAGCGAAAGCAGTGAAGTTGGACATTTCAGCAAAATGCCAGGAAATGAGTTTGCCAAACGTCTTCCGTTCACTTCATCACGTCCTGGGCGATGCGATGCTTTGAGTTTCCCCAGGGAATTTTGTTCGTACTCTGCGACTTGATGCGCTACGTGCTCTCTTCTGCCTCGCCGCCAACTTGCTTGGTTTTCTACCTTCTGAAGCTCTTGATCTCACCCGTATCAATCCCTGTTAGAAGTCTCCGACACCAATTATGACGACGGAGGCTTTGGCCGAACTCCCCGAAGGACTGTCCGCCGCGAACGTGATGACAAAGTTCATGATTCTATTATTGAAGAACGCATACAGCGCGAACGACCTTGTCGGACGCTTTTTATTCGGAATATCAAGGCAAGTCACTACTGAGTGCAAGGCTCGATTTGAAGCTTGCACTGTCCATATATGCTCGTACTGATAGTCTCCATTCTCTTAGTACGAAACTAATAGCGACGATGTTCGTCGCTCGTTTGAAGAGCACGGTGAAATTAAAACCTTTTTCGACCTTATTGCCACCCGCGGAATGGTCTTTGTTACCTATGTAAGTTACCTAAAGTGGAACTCTGCATTTTGCTGAGATATGTCTGTTTAGTACGATCTAAGGGCCGCTGAAAGGGCTAGGGAACGCTTGCAAGGTTCCGAGATCAGCGGTCGACCTGTGGGTTACCGTTTTCAATATCCAAGTTTGGGTCTGACCGAAGACCTCGGGGTTATATTAGATTGATGTCCACTATTCGCTGCCACGGGACGATCAGAAACAAGGAGGCAGCGACCGAGAGAAAAATCAAGTGAGCCATCAATTTGCTATGGTCATATATCCTCTGAATATCAAGTTAGCAATACCAGGGCTGTCTCATAGTAACGCTGAAAGATTCTCGTCAACTGATTGAGGACAACGAAGTGCGACGCAAATTCCAGCAATTCGGAGATGTCAAATCCGTAATGCCTGTTGGAGATCGCACAGAGTATGTGACCCTTCCTCTTACTCACGTCCTAGTTGCTCATGTTTATTCCAGTCAGCGATACGTCGAATATTATGACATGCGGGTAAGTTGTCATG
>JBBPQU010001082.1:0-11449 GCA_038092655.1 Boletus sensibilis
CTCAGTTCCTCACTCCCTCTCATCCCCTCGCCTTAGGATCTCTCTGACCCGGATATCCTTCCGGTCCCCTTGAACCTTTGACCCGGAATACTCTTCTGGTCCCCTTGAACCTCTGACCCGGTCAGGTGAGCTATTGAGCCCCTGCATCCGTTTTCCTTGCTGCGGTCATTGCGTCTCTATGCCCTGCAGAATCCCTCGAACCCTTCAACCCAGAGGCCTTAGCATCCGGTCTCCTTGCTATCGTGTCGGGACTATACCACAGGACGACTCACTTCGCCTTGTGTATGCTATGCGTCCAAGGATAACCCTTCGCCCTAGACCTCTCTTGTCCATTAAGGGCTATGTTCAGTCCTACCCAGGTCAAGCGTAACAAGGACCGTGGGCTCAAGTGCACGCTCAGGCCCAGTAAGTCGACATCATGTGTGGAGTGTCAGGAGGTGAAGGCCAAGTGCATGTGGCCAGGAGCGGGGGAGGTGAAGGCTACGAAACAGAGGAGGAATGTGGAGGAGTCGTTGCCATGCAAGGAGAAGAAAAAGAAGGTGAGGACGGAGGCATCGGAGGGCAGAGCAAGTGGCTCCAAGAGGTTGGAGGTTGGCACCATGGAGATCCTAATGGAGATCCATGATGTCATGAAGGGGATGTTGAGGCAGTTAGACCACCAGAACGATCTACTAGCAAGGCTAGTAGAGTTGAAAGCGGAGGAGGTGTACAGAGAGCAGGAGGAGTCAGAGTTGGAGTCAGAGGATGGGGAAGTAGGAGAGGAGTTGGAAGAGTTGAGGAAAGAGAAAGAGGAAGCAGCGAACACGAGATGGGAGGCGGAAGAAGAGGAGAGCGGAGATGGAGATGAAGAGGAGGGAAGCAGAGAAGATGTGAAGATGGTAGATGAAGGGATGTAGATGGATGTCGAAAATGTCCTTTTGAATAAGACTGTTTCTCCCATATCAGGCAGAGTAAGGACCGGGCTTGTCCAGATATCAGAGATGGAACTCCTCGACAAGCTCGGAGGCATGCCCAAGCTCAGTGGCTAACAGCCAAGAGGTTTCATTGTCGGTCCCTTCATATCCTGACCATCGAATGAGGTAAAGGAGGTTGCAGTTACAGCGTCGGCAATTGACCTTGGAGTCAAGAATCTCAGAGATCTCAAACTCCGGTTCACCGTCTACTTCAATTGCGGGTGGGGGAGGTTGTACCCTATTTGGAATTGTGTTGGGAATGGAGGGCTCTAACTGGAAGACATGGAACACGGGGTGTATGGACTTCATGGAGTCCGGGAGACAGAGGGTAAAGGAATAAGTTCCTGCCTGAGCGATGATTGTATAGGGTCCAAGGTTCTTGTCGGAGAGCTTCTTGGAGGGTCTAGTGGAGTGGAAATATTTAGCTTTGACGAATACCTGGTCACCGACTTTAAAGTCTGGTGTTGGAGATTGCTTGGCATCTGCAGGTCCTTGATATCGTATTTGGGCATGGGCCGTCTCCTCATGGAGGAATTGGTGGAGGAAGTCGAGGTTGATGGAATACTTGTGCACTCTAGCAGAGGTGAGATCTTGTTCAGGATGAACGGAGATGTTGGGGTGGTAGCCTTTGTTGGTGAAGAACGGCGAAATTCCTGTAGTCGCACTTGGAGAATTGTTGTAGGCGAACTCTGCAAGGGGCAGGAGTTCAGACCAGTTGTCTTGTTGGTAGTTACAATAGATCCGGAGGTACTGTTCAAGGGTCTGGTTCATTCTCTTGGTCTGGCCATCTCCTTCTGGATGATATCCTGAGGTGAAATGGAGACATATGTCGAGGGCCTTGCCAAGAGAGCAGAAGAAATGGGAGACAAACTCTGAATCTTGATCAGAGGTGATGTGGGAAGGAACTCTGAGTTTGGAGAAGACATTGAGTAGGAATATTTTTGTGAGTTCCGGAGATGTGACCATGTCATGAGTAGGGATGAAGATGCATTGTTTTGACAATTGGTCCATGACTACAAGAATAGTGTTAAACGGTACAGTAGTATACCATAACTAGTAGATAGTTCACACATTGCTAGACACTACATAGTAGAACTCAGCTCTCTGAGTTTGAAGATCACTCTTGATTCACAATGAGCACCATCTCAGTTAGCAATCAACCACTGCAGGTAAGTACCAAGTGATCTGCGTAAATGCCTGTTCTCTACAGGTTATGAGCCCCGAGTGGCGTGTTGTGTGAGCTCACTCACCACCACCACTTGGATACCTGCGCCCGCTGTCTCGTGCATTTTATGCCAACTGTGAGCGACTGTTGCGTTTCCATGCAAACCCTTCGCCGAAACATATGCGACTCCATGAAATCTATAGGGAGACTCTGTCCCCCGGATCCTTGGGCTCTAGGCATTGCAAGTGTGACTTTTTCGCCACCTTTCCTTGTTCTTTAACTCGATTGGTACTGACGTCCTATCCCAGTTTCCAACAGAACCATGTCCTCCTCAAAAGACAATCTCTCTTCCTCCGTCCCTACGCTCACCGGCCCCAACTACCTCTTCTGGGCCCCCAAAATGAAGGCATTCCTTCACTCCCAGGGCCTTTGGTATGTTATGTCCAACACCCATCCTACCCTAGAGGAGGACAAGTCCAACGCGGCCATCGTCAAGGCATGGGACCATGAGGATGATAGAGCCATGGGGCATCTCATCCTCAAACTTGACTCTCACCTCCAAAATAAGTATCAGTCTGCCATCATAGCTGTGCAGATCTGGACCAGACTCCAGACTCAGTTCTCCCGGCCCTCCATCGCCTCCATCTACACAGGGTTTAAAGTGATGATGGATACCACCATCCCGGAGAACAACCACCCCGCCAACACTTTTCTCAAGCTCTCCACCCACTTCGCTTGCCTCAAAGAGTGCAACTATGAGGTGTTGGCACCCGTCTAGGCAATGATCATTCTCGCCAAACTTCCTCATTACATGGACGTGATCACCCAGGTTCTTAATTTAGGACCAGTTGATGACCTCACCGACGCCACCAAAGAGGTGAAACCCCCCACCTTCGCCCAGATCGAATGCATGGCCACCATGTCGTGGCATCAACATGTCGCGCAGCGTAAGCCCCAAGGCAAACACACCAATAAGATCAGCACTGTCAAGTGCAAGGGCCAAGACCTCCAATTCTCACAGCAGCAGCAAGGCTCTTCCAGCCAGCAGCAGCAGCAGCAACAGGGAGGTGCGGACAGGAAGAAGAAGAAGAAGCATTGGGGCCCTCACTCCGAAGCTGGTAAGAAGAAGCAGGAGGATCGCTGCAAGGCAAATGCTAATTCTACTGAGGTGCCCACTGCCTCCTTCGCGTTCTCAGCGCCAGTCATCGAACCGGCATCAACTGTATTCTCCATGCCTCTAGTCAACCCTCGTCAACTTGCTCACACCCCCGGTGTGGCCCACTATGGCCCACCCGCTTTTACACAGACCCTTAACACAGTCTCTCTCGCTCACCGTCTCGAGGTCCCTGTGACCATTGAGACTGTCCACTGCCTTGACCCGGTTGCAAATCACAGTCCCTCTTTTGGTGCCTCCAAGGCATCGGCCTCCACCTCCCTCTTCGGCCACCACCACTCCACCTCGCTCTCCCGCTGTCTCAGCATGGAGAATTTCAGCCCCTCTGGGTTCTCCCAGATCCACCAGGATGCCCACATCAAGGACATCTCCGACAAACTGTTGGACTGCCTTGAGGATAAAATTGAGGCAGGTACGGCCACCAGGATGACGACAAAGACTGTGTCTCCCTTGGCTCGGAGCAAGGGGGGGATTACTACATGGACTACAAGCAGTACTTCAACCTTGACGCGACGGTCTCAGACCGCCAGTACATGTCTCTGTCCTCCTCACACCTCACAGACACTGATGAGTGATCTTATTCACCACAGTATATAGAGTACATTCTCTTGTCTGTAGTAGGTAGTGACAATATGGACAATATACTACCACTGCCCGATTATGCAGAGTGCGATTTGTGTGATAAACACAACGCCACCAGTAAGGGAAAAGCGCAGATAATGGATCTTGAAGACCAAATGTGACTTCTCGATTTGGGAGCCTCCTCCCATTTCACCAATAACATCAATGATTTTGTTGAGTACCAAGTCTTTACGGAGCAATGATACACCCAGACAGCTAGCGGTTGTGCTCCTATCAAAGGGCATGGCACTGTCCTGATACAATTCAAAGACAATGTTGTGCAATTATCGCCAACTATTTATATGCCTGACTGTTCCTTGAAGCTTATATCGCTTGGGACATTACTCAAAGACAACTGTCTCTACTCTATCAGCTCTCAGAAGCAGATACATATACACAATAAGTGTAACAATCAGCGTCTGATTTCTTTTCATTCGCATGGCGAAAGTACTATGTACTGGGTCAGAGCACCTGCCATTAAAACATTGACTAGCGCGAATCTAGATATGATCGCCGTCAATTATGAATTACTTCATTGCCGCCTAGGCCATCCTTCACGGGACGTCCTGCGTGCTGGGTGGAAAACATATTAAAGATTTTCCGAATGTGAACATTCCATCCACTGAGCCAATTTGTCCCAGCTGTCAGCTAGGCAAACAGGCAAATCCCCCCTTCTCTTCCAATGAAGTGCACACGAGTAAACCCTTTGAACTTGTGCACTCAGATCTTAAGTCATTTGAGGTGGAATCATACCACAGGCACAAGTACGTCATTATTTTCTATGACGATTATACATCCATGGGCTGGGTTCAACACCTATGCACTAAGGATCAGGCCCTATCGGCCACAAAGGAGTTTATAAAATATGTCCAGACTCAATACAACACACCTATAAAAGGGTGGATGTCCAATGGAGGGGGAGAATATAAATCAAAAGCCTTTGGAAAGTTGATGCGTGACAACGGAATTCATGTCTATGATTCTGTGCCTCATACACCACAGCAAAACAGATGTGCTGAGCGATTTATTTGCACCATCATGGACAAGGCTCATGTGATGCGTCTTCACGCTTGCCTACCTCCTTCTTACTGGGAATTTGCAGTAATGCATGCAGCTCATGTTTATAACTGCACCCCTAAGAAAGGGCTCAACTGGAGGACGCCCTATGAGCTTTTATTTAAAGTTCCTCCAACTGTTTCCCACCTCCATGTCTTTGGATGCAGCGCGTATGTTCATTTACCAGTGGACACTCATGGAGGCAAGCTGCAGCCTAAGTCTCAACTAATAATATACCTAGGGGTTGCTTCTGGAAATGAGCACAATTATCTATTCATGCGCCCGGACAACTCCCTCCACACCTATGCACATGCAGTGTTCGATGAGAACCTGTTCCCTCGCTGTGCTGGGGCTCGGCCTCACAAGCCTGTGAACAAAGTTCCTCGCCACCCCCACCAGCATGACCCACCAGTGGCCCCTCCATCTGATGATGTTGAGGATGATTTACTGCCACCACCATCACCTCGTGGTCGACAACAACAGATTGTGCCACCTCCTGTGCGAGATCCCTCGCCTGATGCTCCTTTAGAGCACACAAGGACCCCCTCCCCACCTCCACCTGTTACCCCTCTTCAGAGGATTCCACAGTTGGATGCGCCACCTGCCGTACCCCCTAAGCGACTTGCGTGCGAACACCGCCCTCTGCTGAGGCCTGTGAACATATATGGAGAGTGCGAAAATCCTACTAAACAGATCAAGGAGATTGAACATGTTACTCGTTGGAGAGAACTCACAGGCCAATCACAGCCTCCTGCGCCGGTGACACCACCTGTTCCCAGTGCAATGCCTCCATCCCCCTCTCATTCTGAAGACGATGTTGAACGCATAGTCTGTGAAGGGGGAGAAGCACTGGTTTCTTAACTGTGCGCAAAGGCTGTCCCTTTGGACAATAAGGGCCCTGAGCCCAATTATCGTGAATGGTCCTACTGAGACACTCAGCACTTACCCGAATCAGAGCAGAAGCAATGGTTCAAGGCCTGTAACAAGGAGCTCACAATGTTGAAAGAGTGTAAAGTGTACGAGGTAGTTGACCGCCCGACAAACCACAAGGTTATCAAAAATCGTTGGGTTTTCGATGTCAAATCAGACGGTCGGAAGAAAGCCTGGTTAGTTGCAAAGGGTTTCTCACAAACCGAAGGCCTAGACTTTGATCAAATATTCAGCCCAGTGGTGCGCTTTGAGACAGTGCAATGCATGCTCGCCCTCGCCGCCCTTGAAAACTGGCACATATCTGGTCTCGATGTGAGATCTGCCTATCTATATGGCAAACTAGAAGAGGAAATTTATATGGAATTCCCTGAAGGATTCGCCCCTTCTCATCTCAAGGGGAAAGTTCTTAAATTACTCCGCGCCCTATACGGGCTTAAACAAGCAGGATTAGCTTCGTAGAAGGCTCTAAATGAGTCTATGAAAGAACTCAGCTTTGAGCATCTCAAGACTGACGCTGGCCTCTTTATATTCAAGAAAGGCAAACAATTCATCCTCGCAATCATATATGTTGACAATGCCTTGTTCTGCAGACCCTCAAAGGCCCTAGTTGAGAAACTAAAGGCTGCCTTTATGAAAAGGTGGGAATGCCACGATCTCGGAGATGCTCACGAATTCCTCCGGATGAACATCCATTGAGATGGTTGCCAATTGTTAATTGATCAGCGCGAATACCTCGAAAAAGTACTTGAACAGTGCAGCATGATTAATGCAAGGCCCGCTCGTACACCCTTACCTCAAGGTTATCAATCCGAGAAGAATGTAGCCCCTGTCAACCCGGAACTTCGGATGCGATTCCAAACAGTAATTGGCTCATTAATGTATCTAATGCTTGGCACTCGCCCTGACATTGCTTATGCTGTCACACAAATGGCGTGAATGGCTGCCAATCCATCCCAAGAGCACTTAGATAAGGCTCTTTATATTTGTCGTTACCTAATTGGTACTCACGAATACTCGCTTGTCTTCGATGGATCATCAGGAACTGGCTTAACCGCCTGCACAGTCTCAGATTGGAGTGCAGATCCTGATACTCACCACTCCCAAACAGGATTTTACATTAAATTGGTGAATGCAGTATTCCTCTGGAATTTCCATCTCCAGAAAACCACAGCTCTCTCTTCTACAGAAGCTGAATATATGGCTTTGAGCGATTGTTCTCGCCAAGTCTTATGGATCAAACAAATGTTTGGTAAATTAGGTTTTGATTTACAACTGATTCCTATTTGTGGTGACAGTCAAGGTTCCATCTTTATGGCTAACAATCCTGTTACTGAACGTCGCACAAAACATATTCCCATTCATTTTCATTTTGTATGTGATGCCATTACCGATCGGCACATAGAGATCTTCTATATCGAAGGGACTGACAATCCTGCCGATATGTTCACCAAGAACCTTGGATATGTCAAATTCGAGCAGTGTAGATCTCAAATCGCTCTTGTGTTCAAACACACCACTAGCTGGTGTTACGACTGTGTAACAATGGTACACCAAAGTGTATCCGACTGACTCTCTAGCATTCCTTGCAAAGGTAATGCAGAGTTGACAGACAGCCCATGGGCAAGTACTGTTGACCACTGGTTGATTGTCCTAACAGAAGTTAATCTGTCTTGGCACAACAGGACAACCTGGTCTTGTTGGCTATCTCCTTCGAAGAGGTCCAAGGGCACCGAGATGTCGAAGGTTGCTAAGGCTTGCTGCTCCTTAGCACTACTCCCTGACGGATTGTCACAGTAGTGAGGATGAGTCTTGTCCCTAGGAAGTCTTTGGGAAAGACTTCGAGAACGGTCTATCCTGTGGCGGATCCACTAGTCGAGCGCTTGCCAACCGAGAAGCTCGACTACCTATTGACCCTTGTTGGTCAATGGTCCAACCGTCTGAAGGTCTGCCTCCTTCAATGATTATGAGTCAACTAGCCGGGGACGAGAGGTAACTTTGCAAGTAGCGCGGGGATTGCTACTTGATCTTGTACTTAGAATACCATCTCAAGGCACAAGAAGAAAGAGACTGAGGATGAGATCCTTGGCAGCGAGGAGTGACTGCTAGGAGTGGGTCTACACTGTAGATTGTGTAGGTCTAAGTTAAAGGTACAACTCCATAGGGGAGCGGGTATTTATAGTAAGTACAGTAGAGTTCGAGTGGAGCTCAAACTTAGGTTAGGGCAGGTAGGACGCGAGTCATGTGATGAGTCGCGTCGCGAACGTGACTAGGAAGTGGAAGGAATCAGAAGATGAGGCAGTGAAATAGATAGGAATAGATCGGGAGAAATAGGAATGTATCGGGGAGAACCAGGTCGGAGGGAATAGGAACAGAAAGCCTGTGAGACGGAAGGAATCGGATCAGGAGAGATAGGATCAATGAGGCGGTGGTATAGCCACTGGGAGGGTTAGGATCAGAGAGGCTATGGAATAGCCACGAATGATCAGAGAGGATTGGGATGGCATGGCATAGCCATCGGGAGGATTAGGATCAGAGAGGCTGTGGAATAGCCATGAGTGATCGGAGAGGATCGGGATGGGATGGCATAGCCATCAGGAGGATTATGATCAGAGAGGCTGTGGAACAGCCATCGAGTGATCGGGGAGGTGGCTGTGTAGGATAGCCATTGGGAGGATTAGGATCAGCGAGGCTGTGGGACAGCCATCGGGGAGGGTAGGGATGAGGTGGCTGTGGGGTATAGCCACTGGGTATAGCCGTAGGTCAGAGATGCTGTGGGACAGCCATCGAATGACCTAGAGATGACGTGTCAATGAGAGAGTGGAGTGTGGTTGGACAGATGCACGAGGTGAGGGGGTGATGAGGAAGTTGAGAGAGTCGTCTGGTGAGACGACAATTGAAGGTTAAAGAAAAATGAGTCTAGATGATCGGGTGCCCATGCCCTCAGGTCCAATCGTAACAGCTGGAACTAGTTGTGTGATGTAAACTACCACTCTTATGCTTGTGCATTGAATGGCATGCTGAGCAAGGGGGAGTGTTGAATGGTACAGTAGTATACCATAACTAGTAGATAGTTCACACGTCACTAGACACTACATAGTAGAACTCAGCTCTCTGAGTTTCAATATCACTCTTGATTCACAATGAGCACCATCTCAGTTAGCAATCAACCACTGCAGGTAAGTACCAAGTGATCTGCGTAAATGCCTGTTCTCTACACATCCACCATCTCCAGGAGTCCTACGTGTTCCACTTGCAGTTTCGTCATCGCCGATTGGATCTGCTGAATCCAAGTGCGGATGAGAAGGACTTGCTTGGACATATGTCCACGTGTCTTCACAGATCCGGACTAAGCACTTAAGTCCATCGCAGACTTCTTTGTCGCTCATGCCTTCCCCTTCCCTTTTCCCGACAGCTCTTTGATGTATTTGTCCTCTAAGATCTCCATGACGTCCGGAGATGCTTGACGATGCGAGGTGCTGGCCTTTGGATTAGTCTGGGTCGGCCACACTACATCAGCATTAGCGCCATACCACCATGAATCTAAGGGATTACTCACCCGGACCCTTTTTGTGTGAGTCTGACACCTTTGTTATTCCATCGCCCACTTTAGCCCCTCATCCCGAGGACTTGTCGCACTTGACCTTTGTCTGCATGCATCTCTCGCATGTCCGAGTCAGATAGCCATAGCACCTCTCTTCCCAGGTTGCGCACGCTGAGCATGGATCCATGTGCCTTACCATCCCAACTGCCGTTTCATCGCTGTCATTGCCACCACCCTCATCCAGGATAACCCAAGACTGCTGTCAATCCAGATCAGCCTCTACAACACCCAGATCGCACCCACACTTACCTTCTGCATCCCCGGTATCTCTACCATGACTGAGTGCTGCGATGAGGCAGACTGACGATCCACTTCCATGTTCATCTGAGTTGGCACCTGTAACGGAGCCACATCTGCATCCTCATCTGGTACATCGGGCACTGAGACTTCGACAGTAGAAGCCGTTGCCTCTTGCTTCCAATGTGCACGCATAACTTCCGCGTCATGGAACTCTTGGAATGTGACGTTGTCAAAGGTGGTGTCCACACCGAGTTTCAGTCCCTCATCCGACACAGCCACTAGCCGCCCCTGTAAATCCATCAATCCATCTGACCTCGGCCACGCTTGACTACATTTTGAACTCACCATCGCTGCATCCCAATCCTGGCACCATGTATCCTGTTCCTCCCTTAGCCCCTCCTTATCATCTGGCACACACTTCGCGAGATCCCGAAGCCTCTCTGTTGCTTCTGTGATAGCCTTCTGAGCAACACTCTGTTGTTCAATGGCCGGGTCGGATTGTTGAATGACAGCATTGAAGCAGTTCATAAAAGACATGGTGAGAAATGACAAAAAGACGGAATTACACTGCGGTACTATTCCTAGCGGATTCGGACTCAGCATTCATCCTTTTGCATGCCGCTTTCCCACACCACAGACACTGACTGGGGACAGTCAGCAGCTAAGTCCATTGCGGATGTAGAGATCATACAATCCCTATGGTTATAGAGGCCCGTTCCACCACATTCCACACCACTCCTTTTCCGTTCACAGCTAGTCTGTCGCAGTCTGACTACCTTCTGAAGTCCCTATCTGTCTGTCTGTCTGTCCAGTAAGTCTGTCTGAGTCCGAAGTACGTCCAGGTCAGTCCAGATGTTTTCTTGTTCACTCCATTTGCACTATATCTGTTCCTACTGCATCTAGACCGTCTCATTAGACCGTTTAGCATGCGTCCCTTCATTTCCAATACCATTGACATATCCTGTACACTATGTACCTCACTTCCTGTCATTCCGGAGTAGTATGGACTATAAAGCCTGTAACCTAGGAATATGGGAATCCAGTTACCTTCACGTTGGTTTCTCAAGTCTTTCCATCATCTCTTACACCGCTTGAGAACTACCGTTGTTCTCACTTTCCATCTCATTTCTTTGCTCCTTCAGACTTTTGCTCTTTTTCTTCGGACCCCTGCGCATCCAGTTCTGGACCAACCGGACCAATCTTGTTTCAATCCAGATTACTTTCGGATCCACTTTCTCTCGGGCTTGTACCTTCGGGCACCTCTCCTGATAACACTTCTCTTCGTAGTAGAATCCCTTTGGACAATACTCGCATCCCTTCACCATCCCTGCAAGTTCAGGACTGTTTCTTTAGTCCTCCGAACCACTTAGTTGTTCTACAGCATCCTCCAGTTGAGCCCTTTCTTAGGGGTGCGGTTATAAACATGAGCCACATGCATTACTGCAAATTCCCAGTAAGAAGGAGTGACAAAATATTACTTACTCCAGAAGGTATTCTGGTTGTCTGGTCCTCCGACAGGATCACCTAGATATCCTACCGCTCCGGAGTTCAGGAGTTGCTAACTCTGGAATGCTGTTTTTCCCTTATGGTAGTGTTGTAACTCGGTAACACCTCCTTACTATACTTTTCTTTTTCTTCTCTTCCCTGATGGTTATTGAGGTACGAGTGTGCCTTCACCATACAGTATATAATCTCCCACTTCTTCCCTT
>JBBPQU010001083.1:0-11445 GCA_038092655.1 Boletus sensibilis
CGTCGACGTATATTATGGCGAGGACGAATTGTTTGCCTTTCTTGAATATAAAGAGGCCGGCGTCAGTTTTGAGACGCTCAAAGCCGAGTTCTTTCATAGACTCGTTTAGAGCCTTCCACCAAGCTAATCCTGCTTGTTTAAGCCCGTATAGGGCGCGGAGTAATTTAAGAACTTTCCCCTTGAGATGAGGAGGGGCGAATCCTTCAGGGAATTCCATGTAGATTTCCTCATCTAATTTGCCATATAGATAGGCAGATCTCACATCGAGACTGGATATGTGCCAGTTTTCAAGGGCGACAAGGGCGAGCATGCATCGCACTGTCTCAAATTGCACCACTGGACTGAATATTTGGTCGAAGTCTAGGCCTTCGGTTTGCGAGAATCCCTTCGCAACTAACTGTGCTTTCTTCTGACCGTCTGATTTGACATCGAAAACCCAACGATTTTTGATAACCTTGCGGTTTGTTGGGCGGTCAACTACCTCATACACTTTATGCTCTTTCAACATCGTGAGTTCCTTGTTACAGGCCACAAACCATTGCTTTTGTTCTGATTTGGGTAAGTGCTGAATGTCTCGGTAGGACCATTCGCGATAATTGGGCTCTGGGCCCTTATTGTCCAAAGGGACAGCCTTTGCGCATAGGTAAGAAACCAGTGCTTCTCCCCCTTCATGGACTATGCATTCAACATCGTCTTCAGAAGGAGAGGGGGATGGAGGCATTGCACCGGGAACTGGCAGTGTCGCCGGCACAGGAGGTTATGATTGGCCTGTGAGTTCTCTTCAACGAGTGACTCGTTCAATCTCCTTAATCTGTTTAACAGGATTTTTGCGCTCTCCATATATATTCCCAGGCCTCAGCAGGGGGCGGCGTTCGCGCGCAGGTCGCTTAGGGGGTACGGCAGGTGGCGCATCCAACTGTGGAATCCTCCGAGGAGGAGTAACAGGCGGAGGTGGGGAGGGGGTCCTAGTGCGCTCTGTAGGAGTGTCAGGCGAGGGATCTTGCACAGGGGGTGGTGCTAATTGTGGTTGGCGACCATGAGGTGGTGATGGTGGCGGTAAGTCATCCTCAACATCATTAGATGGAGGGGCCACTGGTGGGTCATGCTGGTGGGGGTGGCGAGGAATTTCACTCACAGACTTGTGAGGCCGAGCCCCAGCACAGCGAGGAAACAGGTTCTCATTGAACACTGCGTGTGTGTAGGTGTGGAGGGAGTTGTCCGGGTGCATGAATAGATAATTGCGCTCATTTCCAGGAGCAACCCCTAGGTAAATCATTAGCTGAGACTTAGGCTGCAGCTTGCCTCCACGAGTGTCCACTGGTAAATGAACATATGCGCCGCATCCAAAGACACGGAGATGGGAAACAGTTGGAGGAACTTTAAACAAAAGCTCATAGGGCATCCTCCAGTTAAGCCCTTTCTTAGGGGTGCGGTTATAGACGTGAGCCGCATGCATTACTGCAAATTCCCAGTAAGAAGGAGGTAGGCAAGCGTGAAGATGCATCGCCTGAGCCTTGTCCATGATGGTGTGAATAAATCGCTCAGCACGTCCATTTTGCTGTGGGGTATGAGGCACAGAATCATAGACATGAATTCCGTTGTCGCGCATCAATTGCCCGAAGGCTTTTGATTTGTATTCTCCCCCTCCATCGAACATCCACCCTTTGATAGGTGTGTTGTATTGAGTTTGGATGTATTTTATAAACTCCTTTGTGGCCGATAAAGCCTGATCCTTAGTGCATAGGCGTTGAACCCAGCCCATGGATGTATAATCATCATAAAAGATAATGATGTACTTGTGCCTGTGGTATGATTCCACCTCGAATGACTTAAGATCCGAGTGCACAAGTTCAAAGGGTTTACTCACGCGCACTTCATTAGAAGAGAAGGGGCGATTAGCTTGTTTGCCTAGCTAACAGCAGGGGCAAATTGGCTCAGTGGACGGAATGTTCACATCCGGGAAGTCTTTAATATGTTTTCGCCCAGCATGCAGGACATCCCGTGAAGGGTGGCCTAGGCAGCGATGAAGTAATTCATAATCGATGGCGATCATATTGAGATTCGCGTTAGCCGATGTTTTAATGGCAGGTGCTCTGACCCAGTACATAGTACTTTCGCCATGTGAATGAAAAGAAATTAAATGCTGATTGTTACACTTATTGTGTATGTGTATCTGCTTTTGTGAGCTGATAGAGTAGAGACAGTCATCCTTAGGTAGTGTCCCGAGCGATATAAGCTTCAAGAAACAGTCAGGCATATAGATAGTCAGCGATAATCGCACAACATTGCCTTTGAATTGAATTAGGACGGTGCCATGTCCTTTGATAGGAGCACAACCGCTGGCTGTCTGGGTGTACCGTTGCTCCGTAAAGACTTGGTACTCAATGAAATCATCGATGTTGTTGGTGAAATGGGAAGAAGCTCCCGAATCGAGAAGCCACATCTGGTCTTCAAGATCCATTATCCGCGCTTTACCCTTACTGGTGGCGTTGTGCTTATCACACGAGTCGCACTCTGCATATTCGGGCAGCGGTAGTATATTGTCCATGTCATCACTACCTACGACAGACGAGAATATATACTCTACAAACTGTGGCGAATAAAGTCGCTCATCAGTGTCTGTGAGGTGCGAGAAGGACAACGACACGTACTGGTGGTCTGAGACCGTCGTGTCCAAGTTGAAGTACTGCTCATAGTCCATATAGTAGTCCCCCCCTGCTCCGAGCCCAGGGAGACACAATCTTCGTCGTTGACCTGATAGGCCGTACCCGCCTCGATATCATCTTCGAGGCGGTCCAACAGTTTGTTGGAGACGTCCTCAATGTAAGCGTCCTGGTGGATTTGGGAGAACCCAGAGGGACCGAAGTTCTCCATGCCGAGACGGCGGGAGAGTGAGGTGGAGTGTTGGTGGCCGAAGAGGGAGTGGGAGGCCGATGCCTTGGAGGCACCAAAAGTGGGACTGCAGTTGGCGACCGGGTCCAAGTGGTGGACTGTCTCGATGGTCGCAGGGACCTCGAGACGGCAAGCGAGAGAGACTGTATTAAGGGTCTGAGTGAAAGCGGGTGGGCCGTAGTGGGCCGCACCGGGAGTGTGAGCAAGTCGACGCGGGTCGACGAGAGGCATGGTGAAAACTGTTGATGCCGGTTCAATGACCGGTGCTGAGAACGCAAAGGAGGCGGTAGGCGCCTCAGTAGAATTAGCATTCACCTTGCGGCGATCCTCCTGCTTTTTCTTACCAGCTTCGGAGCGAGGGCCCCGATGCTTCTTCTTCTTCTTCCCGTCCACGTTACCTTGTTGCTGCTGCTGCTGCTGGCTGGAGGAGCCTTGCTGCTGCTGCTGCGAGAATTGAGGGTCTTGGCCCTTGCACTTGACAGTGCTGATCTTGTTGGTGTGCTCGCCCTGGGGCTTGCGTCGCACAACGTGCTGGTGCCATGACATGGTGGCCATCCGCTCAATCTGGGCGAAGGTGGGGGGCTTCACCTCTTTGGAAGGGTCGTTGAGGTCGTCAACTGGTCCTAGGTTGAGGACTTGTGCGATCACGTCCATGTAACGTGGGAGTTTGGCGAGAATGATCATCGCCTGTACAGGGGCCGACACCTTGTAGTGATACTCTTTGAGGCGGGTGAAGTGAGTGGAGAGTTTTAGGAAAGCGTTTGCGGGATGATTGTTTTCGGGGATGGCAGTATCCATCATCGCTTTAAACTCCGTGTAGACGGAGGCGATGGAAGGCTTGGAGAACTGAGTCTCAAGCCCGGTCCAGATCTGCGCAGCTATGGCGGCAGACTGATACTTGTTTTGAAGGTGAGAGTCGAGCTTTAGGATCAAGTGACCCATGGCTCAGTTGTCCTCGCGGTCCCATGCTTCGATGGCGGTGACGTTGGATTTTTCGTCATCTAGGACGGGACGAGTGGTGGCCATAACGTACCAGAGACCCTGGGAGCAAAGGAAAGCCTTCATTTTGGGAGCCCAGGATTGGTAGTTGGGGCCGGTGAGGATGGGGACGACTGAAGAGAGGTTGTCTTTTGAAGAGGACATAGTTATCTGTTGGAAACTGCGGTGATAATAGGGCATCAACATTAACTCAATGTCATGGTATGGAAAAGACAAATGAGAATACGAAAAGTATCATATGTATATGAGCCCTGAAGCGCAATCTGCAATCACCAAGTGGTGGTTGTAGTGGGAGGATCAATGGATGGACCTCCAACATCTGCTCCGGTTCCCCATCCATCAGTTCCTTCTTTCCTCAGCATGACTCACGTTTGAAAATGCGTTGGAGCCTCATAGCCGTATCTTCGCTCAGTCCCGTCGATGATCATCCAGCTTGGTGAATGAATAGCTAAGCTGCTCTTCCTATCACCTATGGTTAGGTCGATGCACAGAGGCTGTCCATTTGGAACAAGCTTGTGGAGGAAGTGGATGGCGGTGAGGAATAAGGTGAGGGTGAGGAGAAAGAGGGCATAGGCAATGAGGAGAAGGACAATTGTGGACATGGTAAAGTGGGGATGGGTCTGGGGTAGGTCATCAGTACCGTTTCAATGTTAAGACAGAGAAGAACGGCGGCGATGAAAAAGTTCACACTATTGACGCCTAGAGCCTAAGACCCGGGTGACATAGTCTCCCCATAGGACTCATGGAGTCACATGTGTTTCCGCAAATGATTCGCACAGAAATGCAACAGGTCACTCAAAGTTGGCGTGAAAACGCACAAAACGGCAGGCGCAGGTATCCAAGTGGTGGTGGCAAGCAAGCTTGCACAACACACCACTCAGGGCTTATAACCCATAGAGACAGGCATTACGCAGATCACTTGGTACTTACCTGCAGTTGTCGATTGCTAACTGAGATGGTGTTCGTTGTGAATCAAGAGTGATATTCAAACTCAGAGAGCTGAGTTCTACTATGTAGTGTCTAGTGACATGTGAACTATCTACTAGTTATGGTATACTACTGTAACGTTCAACACCAAATGAATCTGAACTTGCGTGAGCGTTCAATCCCAAGCAAGGTTTCTGCCACTGAAGATGGCAGTTCCCGAGTACCAAACCCCATCCATAAATGTAAATGGATCACATTGTTCGCATATATTTTGAATCCACAGACGAAGTGGGTAAAATAATGACCTTGCCTTCCAGCAAGGTAATGTTCTTTCGGGACCATGTCACCAACCGATCATGTTCTCCTTTGGATCCAAGAATGGCAAGTGGGAAGAAATGGCTTGGGTTCATTGGTTACCAGTCTTATTGGGTTCAGTGCTCGAGGCGAGCGTATCCCTGTCTCCTTGGGTTGTGTTTCATATCGAGGAACTGGCATTATTTATTCGTTCTCAATACCCAGGAGGCAACTCACAGGATGGTATGACCCATCACATCTGCAACGAAGGTATGTAACATTATCGCCTGATGACTCTACCACAGGCCATGCTGCGATTGGAGGACAGCTAGCAAATCAGGAAATCACGAGGGCCATTTTGCACAACACTGCAATCCACTATTCCGAAATGGGATAACTCTGAGAGCAGCTCTGGAGCGGCGAGTCAGGTACAGTGAGTGTTTGTCGATGAATCCAACATAACGATTGACAGCAAACCCTGCCACCTTGGACCATACTACCACTGAGTCACAAATTATTATATGTATGAACCTAGCACTGTCCCTGCGACATGCGTTCGCAACTCACTCAAGCCTATTCAATAATTAAGGGATCGCTCCCTATAAACAATACTCAACATGGGGAATACATAAAAGTATTGTCAACGTGAGGGGGCATTTCACCTTCTCTCCACATTGATCGTTCACCTCGGATATCGCCAGGAGGGTTGCATGGTTCAGTTGTTGCATGATGAAGCGCAGAAATCGATTTATCGCAGATGTGCATGGCTCGCCAAGGCTATGCAAATCAAGCACATCGCCAAAGACGCAGCGCAAAAATGGGAAGACGAGGCACTCCGAGAAGCCATATGTGACTATCTACCCTCTAACTTTCGCCCCATGTGCAAACACAACGGTAGTAGAACCCGCTCTGACCCTATGCATTGTGTATGTAGCACACTATCCTCGCTGCAGCGTTGAACAGGCCCTTGACAGACCTCGTCATTCCCCCGTTGCCACTTGCCTTGTTGGAGGTGCAGAAATGCCTCCACAAATGTCGACCAATGAAGCTGTCCCGATATCCATTCACCATTCGAGCAGGCAAGCACATCACCTTGGGCAGTCTGGATAACAGATGAGAACGATCCAGAGATCCCATCTCAGATTGACTTGGGTGATCCTTCCACGTTTTGGTGGAAGGATCTGGAAGAATGTACAACAAGAAAGGTGACTCTGGTGCTCGTTCCGTTGAAAGGTGAGGGCAGGGATGAATTGCACTTTGGTGAGCATTTCCTTTTCTTCATTCAGACATGGCTTGATGTCAATGCCAGCGGGTTGGCGTGTACCGACGCCCCCATCCTTCGTGCCTCGTGAGTGTCTGGATGAGAACTATTTGCATAAACGATGGGGGAGGGATACAGACAAGCAGGGAAGTATTCCGGTAAGAGAGACAATGTTGGTAGAGCCCACACGGAGGCTGCAGTCAGCCGCTAAGAGGTCACAAATGGATCTGGATGAGTCCGAATCGGAGCAATCACCAACTGTTAGTGAACCTGGTCCCAGCAGTTGATCATCCAAGCGGTATCATGTGGATTCCTCAGATGAAGATGAAGGTTGGTATGTCTATGTCCCGGTAAGTATAAATATATTGGGGGAGTGTCAGGCTAACTGTATTTTGTTTAGAAATGTGACAGTTGCAGGGATTGAGGTTGGGTGTGCCATGTCATATGATGGGGACAGTGCACCTGTACTCCGTGCAGGATCGGAAAGCGTTGGTGCTTGGCATATCGAAGAGAACGCTGTATTGTCAGCAGAAGCCCTTCTTCCATTGACAGGGAGAGAAAATCCACAAAAGAGTTGATTATTGATCGGTTGCACCGCTGGGGATTGACCCATACACCCTCCACATGCTAACATGGTCAGTTATTGTGCCTTGGCCTCGAAACGATTGCGATGATGCATTCCTTCTTTTTTTTTTTTTTGGGGGGTGGGGTTATTCCAGCATCGACGTCCAAGGCGCCTACATGTTCCACTGAGCAACCAAAGATCGGTCCTCCAGGGGGAAAGTGGATGTCACAGAAACGAGCAGAGCGTGCTGCGACTGTCCGTCGTTCCTCCAATCTGTCAGGCTTGCAGTGTCGGAGCATGACCATCCCAGCTACCCCAATGACACACATCTCAGGGACTGCTGTGTCTGTGCCTGTGACCACCCCAACAACCTCGGCTCTGGCCTCTGCCACGATAGCCGCAACACAGAAGGGGGTGCTGGTTGACAAATCTGTTGCGACGGAGAGCCAACCCCTTGAGAGGCTTGGTCATCAAGAAGCTGAATTTGTAAAGGGATTAGTATTGTTGATCCTCGAGGTCATGCAGACCCACCAGATACAACAGCTTTAATGGGAAACAAAATGTCAATATAGTATTATGTGCATATTTCTTCAGAAATGCTTCACAATGTTTTTCAGCAGGGCCTCCCGTCAGTTGATGCTGCTCTCGAGCTGTGAGTACAATAACTGCTGAAGAGTATGGAGGTCCGGATGTTTGTGCTCAGTTTGGTGCACGGTTTTCAGACTCAGCACACTCGGCATTTTGGTAGGCAGTCTAATTGCCTTTCTACAACGGAGTCCCCCGATCACCACCTTGGCCGAATGACTGATGGTGGTTGGGATGTTGACAAGTAGTCTAGTGTTGATACAAAGTAGGATCATACGTTGACAAGACATGACATACATTACATAGGTTCAAAGCAGCATATGGTACATACTACATAGCAGGGTCAAAACGGTCAGCATCATCATCTCACATGTCGATTGACCTAGTCCGAGTCTGAATCTGAGCTCACAATCACCAGGTCTAATGCCTTTCCTTTCCCCTTCCAGTTGCTTCTGAAAGCTGACAACTTGAATCCAGGCCACTTACAAAAGTGGTTGCAGACGTGATCATCTTCGAAGGCCTCTAACGCCTTCTCCATATTGCCTTCACAAAATAAGTCCCGTCCAATGGAGCTGGCGATACAGTTAGTTACACTACCCGGTGACAATAGATCTGTACTATAATAATGTACATATGGATGCGTGATAATCTGAGGGTCTGTCAGCAACGAGGTTGTACCTGTTCATAGACTAGATCAACACCGCTGGGTAGTCAGAGTATGAATGAGATCATACCTTGGTAGTCTGAAACATATGCCAAACCTTTGGTTTTGACATATTGTACATGCTGGGTGAACATTAGAAACTGCGCAACTTCGTAGCCAGGCTCATTGGGCTCCGGGAGCGGTACACAATCACCGTTGTGGATGAATTTGATGAAAGCGGTGTTGGCATGTTTGATTTCTTCTTCGCAGAGGTACATACAATCAACGGTGATGGCCCGGCCTTTGATAGGATTGTTTGGATAATGGAATGCAAGACCAGCGTCGACAAAGCGAATTGAGGGAATCTCGAAAGGAGGTGGCTTGCATGCTTTTGCAAGCCTCTTAGCAATGAAGTCCTCCGCAAGCTTGAACAAAGCTTTTGCCCAATACAAAACATTCGCCTCACGAAACAGCATCACTGACTCATCCTTGGCCTGGAGAGGCTTGAATGGGCCAGCAAGGGACTGATTGGCCTGATGCTGGTAAGGACGCTTAACAACGATCTCTTCATGTGCATGGGATCCGAGCCCACTTTCGGTCAGTTTTGAAAGAATGAGCATTGCAGTATGGGCAGTCTTGAAGGCCCCTGCACCAATGAAGGAGCTACCCTGGCCGTTGAGCCGAAGTTGCCCAGGGTGTAAAGTGGTCACCATCTTCTTCGGGTCTAAGTCAAATTTGCGGAAATTCGGGCTTGACAAGATCAAATCGATTGAAACTGTCAGAATTGGATGGAAGTCGATGTAGTGGACAACACCCTTCAAAACTGTGGCCATGTTAGCCTATATATCAACGGTATCATTAACATGATATGAGACACTTACGCTGTGACGGGTCTAAATCCGCGGCTCCACCAACTCTCAATGCCTCACGGAGGTTGTTGCAATCTGGTGACAAAGGCTCCACTTTGACGACAGTCTCAACGACCGCTTTCTTGGTCGGAGGCGACCTGCCAGTGGGTGTGCTTGCTACGCTTCCTGCATATGAGTACATGTCATGGTGCGAGTGCTTGAGGGAGATTGGGGTTGATGCTGTAGCGGGCTGTACCAGTGACATTATGTCAATCGGAATACAAACCTGTCAAAAAGATTCACCGTACCTTTGTGAGGGTTCCCTGGGCTTCACTGTTTAATTCCTCACTCTCGAGGAAGAGCGGTAGGGATGTGTTAGTGGGTTGTGAGGCACTCAAAGAAGCAGCCTGAGTTGGTGCAGGAAGGGGGGCAGCGGTGGCCTTCCTGCCCCGGCGGCGAGATGTGAACTCTGTACAAGCTGGTGGAGCACAGGATGTGGAGCATTCAATAGTCGTTGTGTGAGCCTCCTGGTGTGAGATGAATTGCAAGTATTCGTCCCATTGATTCTGCGGCACAACAATGTTAAGGTGAAATTGCTTGGACTTGAAAATGTAACCTTTCGACTTGAGGTGAAGGCACTCTCGGTAGAAGTAGCCTTGGCAGGTCTCAGCAGTTTCTACATGGTTGCTGAGATCGACCCAAGCTTCGTCACGAACGATGAATTCATCTGGACACCAAGGGAAGTCTGGACAGAATGCAACAATGAGGGAGTTAAGGGTCTTGTGCACTATCTCCGCCAATCGATTGGCCCTGATGTGGGCATCAATACCCTTCAACCCTTCTGTAATATTCTGCAGAAAAGTCAATCAATACATTTGTAAGGAGTGGTAGTTCGGGGTACTTACACCAAAGGGGGTTCCGGGCGAACGCCCTTTCCGCGTATTGCCATCATGCAGCGCAGAGATACTGAGGCTAATTGTTTCAGCTAGATGACCAACAGCATTGGCAGACCAGCGCTCAGTCTCTGCAAAGTAAAACTCATGGTGTTGACTATATCCAGAATGGCTGGGTGCGAATGAAGGCATAGAATTGTTTGATGCACGACTGGGGCCTGGGGGACCAGCTAATGACCAAGCAGATGGGACGCGCACATTAGGCCCACTATGCAAAGGTCGTTGTGCAGGAGCTGAAGGGGGCAACATTAAGGCAGCTGATCTGCGAGATTGGTCATGGTGCGGCTGAGCGGCTGGTGGAGGACGTGCACCATGTCCAGGAGGAAACAGAACAACCACTGGAGGATTGACTGATGCTATTTTCGAAACAGATCAGCATGGTACATTAATCCAGAAATCAAGTATACTTACCCTTTGATCATGAAGCCCTTATGGCGGCTTGTACTTCTCGTGGATCAGGAGGTTGGTCTTGTCTCTCGCGTATGAGAGTTCCCCCCCATTGGAGGATCTTCTCGAAGCAAGAACAACATATGTTACAGGGAGGGCGACTGGGATTGTGCGAAGCAACGTGGAAATAAGACATTCCACGAGAGATGACACTGGTGCAATCGGTACCCTCACAGGTGCGGTCTTCTGAGGCAGTCTCGGTCAGAGGTGTGACGAGCTGAAAACCAGACATAGTGAGTATGTGCTGTGGAGCGCTGCCTGTCCCGAGTAGACGTACCAAGAGGTTATATATGTCATGCCAGGAGGCCCAGGACTTAGGCTGTTGTGATAGTGGTCGACGACGCTTCAGGTATAACTTCAAGGTGATTTGCAGTGATAGGACAAAGAAAGAAATAAGTACACTGAGTATTCAGGGATTGAACATATACTTACCGTTTTGTGTCGCCTGTGTGTTGGAATGCCCATGTGAACAATGTGGGTAAATGTGTCGGAGCGCATGGTTTCCGTGTCCAAGCAGCTTCGACTTGAGATAAGAAGACTGAACTTGTAACTTGAAGGACTAGTTTGCACAACTTGGCAGTGGAGAAGGTGAATGGCAGGCAGTGGAGAACCACAGGATGCTCGAAAACAAGGGCAACCGTCGTGCGGATCCGGTATGCAATGAGGATTCAAGCAAGAAGTGGTGGGGTTGGGCTGAACGGGTGTAGAATCTCCGGGATATTCAAGATAAGACGTGACAAAGGGAAAGGATGATACCTTGTAAGAACAATAAACGAGGGCAGCCTGAGGGGGGATCTGGAATGAGGGAAGAGGAGATACTGCAGTAGTAGTATGGCTGTTATCACCTCACCATGCTGTAACTGTAGAGAACAGGCATTACGCAGATCACTTGGTACTTACCTGCGGTGGTTGATTGTTAACTGAGATGATGCTCGTTGTGAATCAAGAGTGATATTCAAACTCAGAGAGCTGAGTTCTACTATGTAGTGTCTAGCGACGTGTGAACTATCTACTAGTTATGGTATACTACT
>JBBPQU010001084.1:0-11436 GCA_038092655.1 Boletus sensibilis
CGGGACATCCACCGCAAGAATTCCCTGAAAAGAGAGATGAATAAAGGAGAGGTTGAGATGCACAAACTTGAACATACCGATAGTCGATGATGAAATCAGCAAACACGAATTGATGAGGATTAAACAAGAAAGGAGCGACGCAAAGTGCGAGAATGGAAATCCAGAAGTAGATGAGATACGGTGTCCACCATGCCATCGTGACGTAGAGGAGCATGATCAATGTTCTCATCCCGAGGTATATGCTTGGGCCGGCGAAACGAGAGAACAGGATGCTGAAGGATAGGCGGGTCGTGGCGAAGCCTCGTCCAGTAGCAATATACCTGGCACCACCGAATGTAAGATTGCTGATGATGGAATGCGTGTAAATTTGGGTTGAGAAGACCTCAAAGACAGGTGAGAGCGACAGGAATTGCTTCCCAAGTCGGATGATTGCCCGTCCGGTTCCACGTTCGACCAATTCTGATACCGGGGTGAGACTCGTTACCGTCGCATCAAGTCGAAGGAACAATTACCTTGAATGAACAGTGGCAAGAACGCAATCACGAATACCAAGAAGATACTGATGATGCAGCGCTGAATCCATTGGTAGACGGGGGTGAGATTGTAGCAACCTGGGAGTGCGGATCCGCTCGCTGTGTACTGGCACACCGTGACTGAAGAATTAAGAGTACCCAAGAACACCACTGTTAACGTGATTAGCATACATCAAAAGGATTGGCTCAAACGAAACTTACTCGTCACGACGAAGCATTGGACGGCGAGGATGACCAGCATGTTGTTGATGTGGAAACCGGGGTGACCATAGTAGAAAGTCAAGAACCGATCGATCGGGAGTTGGGTTCCCATGTAATAGTACTCTCGACTGAGCATCTGCTCTCCCATTCCCGTCCCGATCTTCGTCTGAAAGTTCAAGATGGTACCAAAGCCAAGATCACGGCCCTTTCCACACTGATAGTATTCCGTGTGTTTGATACGACCGCCGCGACCTATGGCGTTCATTCCAGCAAAGATATCCTCGTTCAGGTGCAATCCTTTCTGAGCCTTGGAAACACCACCACGAGTGTTCATGTAAAGCGCATTCAGGAAATCGGGGTGACCATAGTGAAGCTTTCCACCGATCCAAGCCCACGAACGTGCAGAGAGCGTTCCAAACGTCTGTTCCTTCCCAGCAGCAATATCTCCAAGAATACCTATGTTCTCCGAGAAGATGTATTCGCGAGCACCGACAATGGCGACCGGAGGCTTCTTGAACTCCTTGTGGCCATACTGAGCATACGGGCTCTGACTCGACACAGAGTACTCTTCAAATTCTCCGAGGACGTTACGGATCTTGAGACATTCTTCGAGGTAGTTATCTTGGTTGGCGTCAATAAGCTGAAGGTACTCGCCACGGTAGAAGATGATTGCGTGGTTCTGGTTGTCCGATTTTCCATCACCAAGAATGGGGTTACCAGGCAGTTCGATGCGGAACTTTGGTCGACGACGTCCAGTCTCAGGGATGAACTCTGAGTGACCATCAATGAGGGATGAGAAGAGGCGAGGATCACCGCCTTCCTTCCGTGGTGGCTCTTCTTCAAGGTAAGCAATCTGAAGATCAGGGTACGCGCGCAAAAGGAACTCGGCGTTCTCGTGTTCCTCCTTGTTGAATTTGGAGTAGCGCTGCATCGAGACAACGAATTTGAATTTGCGTCGAGCCATCCGTTCCAGCTCACGCTCCAGTTTGTCAGTATTTCCGCCGAAGAGTTGAACGACCTCAGGATTCTCAACACGGTAGAGAAGTTTGATGGCCTTGGCGTAGTTCATCATCCCAGAAACCGTGCGGTAGAGTGTCTGCGCGCGCAGTGATGCCCAGATCCGCGTGCGGAGTGTGAACTCCGGAGCAGCGCTCTTGAACCCAATGCAGTAGAAGGGGAGATCATCCATCTTGGACTGGCCTTTCTCATCTGTACCAAAGGGGGTCGTGTTGTTAAACATTGCCGATTCCTCGGCGAGAATCTTGGTGTCCTTGACAAAGTTGTCCCATTCGACAGGATGGAGCTGTTTCAGGTACTCAAGAAGAGTGACGCGAGCGTTCTGATCCTCTTCACGGATGATCTCCCTGAGAGATAGGAGAATCTGAAGCACACATTAGCGAAGTCGATGTCGCATTTCTCAGGCGACATACCTTCTCGTTGTAGTGAGGTGTAAGGACCGTGAACGTGGGCATCGCATCGACCGGTAGCGGTTCAGGGAGATCAATAGTCAGAGACTGGGCGAAGAAAGATATCCGACGCTCGGCTTCACTACCGGTTGGGAAGAACTCGCCCTTGAACCCTTTGTCGCTCTGCGAGATGAAGAACGGCGGCGCCCGCAAACTGCGTTTCCCATCCTGACCTGTGTCGACTTGATGATATAGCAACTTTTGCACATGTTCGATGGACAGCAAATGCTCTCGGTACATGGAGATGATGACAGCGTTCCATATTTGCGAGACAAGCACCTAACTCAGGGTCAATGCGACGCCGAGCTGAAGGTGTTGACGCTCCCTACCTTTGGCTTGTACTTTATCTCCATGTCCCGTGTGGCCAGCAACTTGGCGTAGATCCGCTTGGGTAACCGCGTGTAGATGTCCTTCCATGGGGTCCAAATCGAAAGTCCAATCATGAATGACCGTGTGATGCTGAAAACAGTGTTCCAGATGATGTACCAGAGGAAAGTATCCAAGAAGAAGAGCACCAGATCCATGATATACATGATGGTCAAAGTGAACGCCGCTTGGTTCGTGCACAGGTAGGGGCCAAAATACTTGTCGTTGCAGCCTTGGATCTTCATGTTCACCATTACCGCAATAGGGTCACGGAACGAAAGAGTGAGGAAAAAGTACGATTCCGTAGCCTTGCAGCCGAATACGAGAGTCCACAATGCAATCGAGGCGAGTCTTGCCCGTGGAGGTAAGCCTGGGTATGATGCCGTAAAAGTCTGACTGGCGAGATACTTCCTCGACTTTCCGGCAACCCTGTCACCAAACATACGGCCGGAAGGCATGATGGCAAACAAGAGCGTGGCGACGACCGAGATGAAGAACTGCACAATACCGAGGATGAGCGCGAGTGATCCGGAATTACCACCTGAGCTAAACTCTGCGATGGCGATGTAGACCGTTGGTCCAGCAGTCAATGCCAGAGTGATGAACAAGAACAACAATCGACGGGAGAGATGTGAGGTATTATTCCAGGTAGTGGGGATATACGAGAATTCCGCGAGAGTGGCAGCGATCATGATGAGTGTGGCTACAGCACCACCCAGGGCCGTTACGGACCAAGACAAAGCAGGAGAATTGACGACAGTGTTATCCGCTTTACTGATTTGATAGACTTTGGGAGAGTTATATGCCGTGTAGAACCAGTATAGAGAGATGTGAATGACCCAGATTCGGTTGAAGTTGACTAGTAGGTGACCAAAAGAACGCTTCTCATAATAGGTCTTGAAGAATGCTCTATTCCAGTCGATGCGGTCGAACTTCATATACCGATGAGATGGCGGCAAGTCGATCAGCCTCGTCTAAGAACGTCTCACATGAGTACCGAAATACGCGTTTGGCGGAGAAGCATACCTTGTCTGAAAGCATGATCCGGGCGATACCTTCTGGGTACCAGAACAGCTGATTGACATCATCATAACCAATGATGTCAGCGTGATCCCTTTCCTTGCGCACGAATCTGCCATCGACGACCTCGTAGCCTTGATCACGGATGAAACGATAGAGAGGTTTAATGACTGCACGAAGGTAGAGTCCCTCGGGAACTGGGTCGACACGACTTTGACACTCGGGTGAGCGGTAATAGTCGTCTGCACACTTGAAGATGAAACAGAGACACTCTGGGACGAATCGAACCTGGGCGGCTTCGCCCCAAAGGAGGAGATAGAGGGCGATTTGACGAAGACGGTCGTATTGACTCATGTTGTTCATCGCCTGGCGCCAGCGATCCATGGCGGTCTGTAGGGACTTTTCGTTGACATTGCGGGGTGTTTTGCGTTTGGTCGATCTGAGACGCTGGAGACCGGGATTCTGCACGTGACCGACGGCGTCATCGAGGTCGAGCTGGGCGGCGAAATACCATTTTCGGTAATTTGCATGTTCACCGCCGATGTAATCGGCATGAAGTGTCAGCAGCGCCTGGTTCGGTGACATCCTCGACGCACGGCTGTCCAGAAGCTGCATCAGGAAATCAAACTACCAGAAATGCCATCAGCAACGCCACGAAAAAATAAAATGAAGTGAAAATAAAGACATACCATGTTCCGCATCGAGTCCCGTTGAAAACCAAACTTTTGGGCCAGGTCGAGGAAGATGTCCTCGATTTCTTCCTTCGACAGCGGTATCTGACGCTCTGTCGTCCAAGCGGCGTACTGGTCCCTCACACCAGACGGCGGGACATACTCTGCAAATGCGGTGGCGCTCAAATCAGACGGTCCCATTCGCGATTGTCCCAGCGACTCTGCGGACGGTGCATATCCACGCCCATAGACGTCAACGTCTGAATCCGTGTCTTGGTGCGCTTTAGAAATCCATGTGAACAATTAGTAGCGGTGTGCCAGAACGTGCGTGCCCACCGTAGGGGTCGTATGTGCCATTGTGATCATAGTATCTCTCTGGGTCATTCAGGCCATTGTTGCTGCTGTCAGAGGCATAGGTGTCTCTGCGTCCGTACGAGTCGACGTTGTCAGAGTCATTGTCGCTGTAAACATATCTACGAGGAACGGTTGCCGAGGGGCCGAATGGATCTGCATGTTCGACGGATGGCGAAGTGGACTGGGGATACGACATTCTCGAAGATGCCGTGAAAAGGCCTCGGGGACGGGCCAACGGTGTCGTTGTCGCTGCCGCCGGAAGCGAAGACGAGGTCGTCGACGAGGGTCGAGGTCGGGGTGAGGAGAGGAAGATACAGAGTGGTGTGGTGCGAACAGCGTATTGTGCGAACCGGGCGCAGTTCCCACCACGACCAATAAAGTAGGATCCGAACCGGTTCGAGTCCAGTCTACGTGCTGGTCGGAATCACGGGTCGGCCCAAACAGCAACAGATCAGGCAAATCTCATTGGCTATTCGTAATGACTTGCACTCTAGCAACTGCACCGCAACAAGTGTCACGCCCACTCAAACTTCCAGCGCATTTCGAACGACGAAGCTCAGCGCTCATCTCCGTCGGTCCTTGCCCACACGGCTCCCTGCACAAATAGACAAGAAGCCTCCCATGCCACCTCATTGCTCAACTCCGCATCTGATTGTGGCAAATTGTTCCAAAATCGGCTTGCTGTCCCAGTGAGCGGACACAGGTTCATCCTCTTCTTGACCATGTGCAAGGTAAAACTTGGAGTAGCAGTCCCACTTGCTGTTATCGTGTGGGCCACTGAGAAAGCCGGTGTTTCAATGCGGCATACAATGCCATCCCTACGACCAGGACCAAGATAACAACGGCCTTGGTGCCGAAAACACCAGTCTCGTGTTCGACCTACTCATGGAGATCAAATTCCGCACGGGAAGAAGCAATGGAAACAACGTACGACGGATGCAAATGGCGAAAGAATCGGGATCGTAAAGTGTGAAGGTTTGCTCGACTTGCCCTTGGCATCCCGGTCAGGTGCGATCATCACCACCAACCAGCCCATGAACCCTAAAAGAACCGCGAGGGACATCACCTACGTAGCAGCATGGTCAGCTGCTCGCTCCACAGCACAATGTCCAACAGATATCAGAATGGTTCCTGCTGACCATCAATCGTTCCAACCTCCTCTGCCTCTGATCGTTTGCGTGTAATATGGTTCCAATCTCCCGCTTGTAATGGTTAGCTTCGTTCGTCGAAAGGGGTATCGTTTACTGTGAACTTACCTCGCGCTTCTGTTCCTCCATTCGTCGCATTTCTGCGAGTTCACCTTGGTGTCGGTCGCGCGCCGAAAGCAAGGTTTCCGCCACTAAGGCTCGTGCAGCCCAATACTGCTCAGCCTTTGTGCGAGGGGCTGCAGCCACCGGCGTAGAGAACCATGTGCCTCTCCTTTGTAGATTCGCAGAATTGCTGCTCAACTCGTGACCCCGAGAGGTGGCGGAAGCTTTCATCCCACTGACTGCCAACTGCATGGTACGCGACATGGTAATGGTATTGGACACGTTTGCAGCTGGGATCATTGGGGGCGGTTCGCTAGGTTGAGGTTTCCTGAGTCGGTTCATGACGGGCGGCCAGTTGGCGAGGGTAGCAAAAGTGAACCTACATCCAAAGACGCAAAGCCATTACCGCCTTGTCTCCGCGATCACCTCATGTAACAGCAAAGCGGGATACACAGGTTGTCCGCACCACCGTGAAAGGGAATATATAATCTCAATGGAATACACCTGGAGATACTACACCTAGATCCGCCCTCCCTGTATATAGATAGGTATGCACAACTACAACAATAATATCACATTAATCGCCCCAGAGGATGAGCGAGTTCACAGCTTGGCAGCCTTCACAGCCAACTTCTGCTGTAACTTAGCCTGGTATCATGGCCGCATTAGCACCGTGCAATCCCACAGGTCATGCATCAAAGACTCACGTTCACAGCATCCATGTACTTGTCTGTGATTACCCAGTGTTCTCTCTTCATGTTCTTGCCATGAATTGCGAGCGCGAGATCCTTGGTCATGATACCATCGGCATCAATGACCTCGACACAGGCTGCCTCGAGGGCCTCGCAGAAATGCTTGAGTGGTTCGTTGCCGTCGAGCTTGGCACGGTGAAGGAGGCCACGTGTCCATGCGAATATCGAAGCAACGGGGTTAGTCGATGTCTCGTTGCCCTTTTGGTACTCGCGGTAGTGGCGCGTGACAGTGCCGTGTGCAGCCTCACTCTCAACGGTCTGGCCGTCTGGCGTGATGAGCTCACTGGTCATCATACCCAGCGAGCCGAAGCCTTGTGCGAGGATATCGGACTGAACGTCACCGTCATAGTTCTTACACGCCCAGACAAATCCTCCCGAGGACTTGATGGCCTGAGCAACCATGTCGTCGATGAGGCGGTGTTCGTAATAGATGCCGAGTTTCTCAAATTCAGCCTGGTATTGGGCGTCGTAGATTTCTTGGAAAATATCCTTGAAGCGACCGTCATACCGCTTCATGATGGTATTCTTGGTGGACATGAACTGTGCAACAGACTTGGTACCGCGAGCGTGCATCACGGAGATGAGAATGACGTACGAGAGGCATCTTCTTCGACAAGGCCATCTTGAACGAGGAGTGTGCGAAACCCGTGATGGACTAGAGGATAACCGAAATGAATTATTGCACCGCCAAATTGCTTGAACGGCATACCTCGTCGGTGTTGTACATGCTCATAGCAACACCCTTGCCCTTGAAGTCGTAGACATCCAGCGTGGTTGGTGCACCACCATCAGCCGGACTGTAGACAAGCTGCAGCTTTCCAGCACCGGGAACAACGAAGTCGGTTGAACGGTACTACAAAACGTCAACACGGAGCACCGCGTGCATCAGGAACGGAACTGACCTGATCACCGAAAGCATGACGACCAATAACGATGGGGTTCACCCACCCTGGAACGGGCTTGGGAATTCGTTTCAGAATGATGGGCTCGCGGAAAACCGTGCCGCCGAGGATATTACGGATCTAGAGGACTGTGCTTAACACCATCCGCTCTGAGGTGGGTAGAGGGGAAACTGACTGTGCCGTTTGGACTCTTCCACATCTCCTTGAGTTTGAATTCCTCGACACGCGCTTCATCGGGCGTGATGGTCGCACATTTGATGCCGACCTTGTATTGTTGGATCGCCTTTGCAGCCTCGACTGTTACGGTATCGTTCGTCTACCTATTGGTCAAATTTATGTGGTGAATTCTAGGCGACATGCCCGCCCACCTGGTCACGGAACTCTAAACCAAGGTCAAAGTACTTGATGTCCAGTTGAAGATAAGGAAGGATGAGCTACATGAACGGATGGTAAATCGACTGCATCATCGCGGAGAGCACGACTGAAGAACGGACCTCCTCCCTTATCTTCTTCCATATGATTCTCGTCATTTCGTCGCCATCGAGTTCCACCACCGGTTGTGAAACGACGATCTTTTGCGCATTTTCTAGGTGCACGAGCGTCAGCCCAGTCGCGACATGTTGATCGCAAGGCACGGACACCGCCCTGGCAAGCAGGACTTGTTTCCGAGCTGCGCCGAACACCACTGCATCCTCGAGAAATCACAGCACTCACGTAATCTCATCGACGTAGCAAAACCTCGTGAGAGTGGTCTTGCCCGTGCCAGCAACGAGCGTCTCGCGAAAAGGATTGTCCGAGTTTGCATCATGATGGGGCTCGCAGACAGCGACAGAGGGTATAACGACGACAACAGGTTTCAAGCAACCCTAGAAATGTCCCGCCCGGGTTTTGTAGGGATTCGGTTGACCACGCTCGCCGGCCGTGTTCGGAGCTTGGAAAATCGAGGGACAGGGGAGAGACAAGGAAGGGAACAACGCGTTACGAGCGTGGGACGAGCGGCCGATGACTGAGAACAAGTTGAACAAGATCGTGTCAGCCAGCCCCACGGCGCTGCAATGCTGGCTTGGGTGCTCTCCATAGTGTAATCGCTACCGTCGACGCTCACATGGCCCCACTCAAAGTATCCACACGACACGCAAATCCATATGGTATATTACGTGACAAATATCAGTTCTTGAGTGCATTTGCCTCATTCACGGCTTCAAGCTTCAAGGCTTGCTCTTGTACAAGCTCGACAATCTTCGCAACCAGATTACCCATCACTCCTGTCTTTTGCTTGCCCACAGCGAGCACTTCGTCATGAGAAGCAACTTCAGCTGGGGGCAAAGGCAGGGGTCGGCCAGAGAGCTATAGCGCGGAAATATTCTTAGCAGAGACACCAAATGCCAAACGGGTTTCACGCACCTCTGCCTCCACCTCGTCCCGGATACTCCGATACTTTTCCGGTATGACGACCATGTTCGTGACGAGGCTAAGCACCATGATTTCAAGTCCTTCCTCGCGTGCGGCAACGACCTCCGGGATGGTACTCATCCCAACGACATGTGCGCCAGCGTTCCTCAAGAACCGACCTTCAGCCGGAGTCTCGTATGCCGGTCCAGAAACCCATGCGTAAGTGCCTTCTGCCAGCGCATCACGATGAAACTGAAGCTGGTGCGCAGCGAGGAATGCAAGCTTTCGTAATCTCACCGAGTACGCATCCCCAAGAGGGTAAAAGCGAGGGTATTCCGGGGAAATAAGCGGTCCAAAAGATGGGTTCATTCCGGTCAAATTTGGCAGCGCAAAATGATCTTGGATCACGACGACTGAACTTGGAGTCAGTGGAGGTTCAACACCCTCGCATCCATACGCACTTGTTCCAACGGGTATATCTGGGACGAGGGATCCAGCTGCATTGGTAACTGACGATGGCTTCAGTGTCGTCCCGCGGCGAATTGTCGATACCGACTCACTGATGATGTGTTTCACACCCAATCGTTTCATGGTTCGGATCCCGTAAGTCACCACTGCCGGTTTGTGCCCTTCATATGGATGAAACTTTCTGGCCAGTGTCAATTAAGTGATCGGCGATGAGCGATAATTTAGTACAAGGACGCACACGTCCAAGCATGGCGACGACCGGGTACTTGTGTTGACCCATCAGGCCAAAGGCCAAGGCACTCTGCTGTCCGACAACTTTGACCCAAGTATCGATCTCAGGTCAAGGGGATCGAGTAACGAAATCGTACGCACCGGTGCTCTGACCGAAGCCTGGGAGCTGAGAATAGGGTATCTGCACTGTATCTGAAAGTTTGTTGACGAGGGTGCTAAGACCGGATCCACAGACGATCCCGAGAAGTGGACTGGGGAGTCTTTGCGCATTCAGGACGCCTCGAATTTTCTGGATGGTCTCATCGAAAGGAAGTGGCTCTGTAGGGTGGGACATGATTGGCATACTACAGTTTAATAGTGCATCCAAGCAGGGAGCAAGGTATAGATCTCCGGGGAATTTTCAAAGATCCTGTGTACCAGTGAGGAGTCGATCGCTAAGGTGATAAGATAAGTATTCCGTGTGCACAGCATGTTTACATATTTGTTGGCCTGATAATCATCACACTGCCATGACCTTCAGCTCCCTACAACATCAGAAACCCTTTTAGAGAACCGACTACAGACATATTACCCAGCTACCTCTTCATGAACTCGGCACAGAAGACGCTAATCGACATTGCGTCTGTCTCACAACGAGTCGTCAACACACTCGATCGACATGTCGGTCGCAAAACTGTCGAAAGCTTCTGGTTGGGCAAGATAATCGTCAGTACTCGCACCGTTCTGGAAGCGCTCAACAAGACCTTACTTCTCAAGGACGGCAATACCGACGATCGACTTGTGGGCTGGTTGAATAGCGAAGAACCACAAGCGCGTTTGGGCACGCTGAACCAGATGGAGGAAATACTCAACAGGAAGGTCGAATACGGCGTGAAGAGCCTTTTCAAGGCATCGCGGTCTACACAGACACAAGACAAGAATAGCGAGGCAATCAAACTGTTCCAAATGCGCAAAAGCTACTTGCTCACGACAGGTATACAGAATTTGTGATTCATCATTCCACTAGGAGTCGTGAGAGTGGCGCTCAACAGCAACCACGATTGAGTGCTCAGCCCGATGTATTACACATCAACCAGGCACTCGATGGACAAGGTCTCGCAACAGCTAAACAGCCCAAGAGTGGCAATCCCTTCCGGTGTCGCACAAGCGAGAAAGATGAGCATGATGGACGGGAAACAGAAAGTAAATCGTATGTAACTGCAACCGCCCTTATGCGCCGGAGTTTTGACGATTGCACATACCTGCAGTGGGGAAACTGGACGGTATCCTGGGATGGCTCGATGCGTGGAACTCTAGGAGGACACATGAACGTACAATCCATCTGCGGCAACCTGATACATGTACATGGTTGCCTAACACGAGCACCTTTAAGAAGTGGAAGAGTGCGGAGAATTCGTTTTTGTGGCTGCATGGGAAACGTAAGGGGTTCGAAGCCTTTCAATAATTTTGTCACTAAGGTGAACATGTTCACAGCTGGAGCGGGGAAGTCTGTCTTAGCGTGCGTGTGTATTTCATGCCTCGCGGCGATGTTGACCCTTGTGACAGTGCTTCCGTGATTGAACGCCTTAAGAAGACACTGCAGGATGGCGAGGTTTTTGCGTACTTCTATTGCGATTTTCGAGACGAACGGTCCACGAGCGCGGCAGAAGTGATGCGCTCTCTGCTCTCCCAGTTACTTCAGCAATCCCGTTGTCACGCTGTTGATCCCGTAGACTTGATCGATGAACTGGTTGAAGAGAGGGACGGAGGTGCTTCGACCATCAGCAATGTTACGTTTCTTGCTCGCCACGTTTCTCGTGCAGCAAAGCAGTTTCAAGAACCACCATTCCT
>JBBPQU010001085.1:0-11430 GCA_038092655.1 Boletus sensibilis
GGATAGGTTGGCAACAAGAAATTCGAATATAATGTGCATTACTCTCCCTCCGCCTCCGTCATGTTGCGCCGCCGCTCGTTGAAGTCCCAGCGATCAAGCCCGCCGAAATCGATCCTGATAGCTCCAGAGGACAAATTGACTTGAAGTTCGCAGATGTGTGATACTCGTGCTCGCCAGCTATCTCCTCTTTGACTTGGATGAGTTTTGCATGAGACTCGGCGGAGACACCCATGGACTTACGCCGCTGTACCGTACATGTCTCCGCTTTGGCTAACAACGCGCACGCATTGATCGATGTTTGACTTGGTGTCATATATCCATACATTCTTTCCTCGATAGAATTCTTGCCAGCCATGATAATCCACGAGCCTGTTCGGGGGATGGATGCGGTTTGCACCGTCAGGGAGGGTTGGGGTTGGGCGAACATCAACATCGTTGAAAAGGCGCAAAACTGTCAGATTCGAGATGTCTGCTAGGAGCTCGCGCTCCTGCGGAGAAGATGGATTGATGATGTGGAAGATCGCTGGAGGAGCGTCTTCGTCCTCGTCATCACTGTCGTCCTGTGAGTCACCAACGTTATCGGATTGGAGAGGTTGATTTGACGCGTTCTCGTCTACATCGTCGCTTCCTAGGATAAGTTCCTTCTCGCTGTCCTGAAGACGGGTACAAAACGCTGCCCAGGAAGGTTCATCGGAAAAGTCAGTGCGGACAATCAGACCCAACTCAGGCACATCGCGAGTAACACCATCCAACGGGTTGGGATCCGTGTCAGATTCCGTAATGGATGTCGCTTCTGGCAAGACATCCTGAGAATCAGACTGATCAGTGTGGCTCGGGCAGACACCTGGAGGCATACTTACATGCCACGGTTGGCGTAGTGAGTCCGAACCACCTGACCCTACCGCGGTCCAGAATTGCCGCGCTATCCTCAATCTCCACCTTCTGCGACCCTCTGCTGGGTAATGTCGCTTCGTTTCAGCGTAGTTTCGCTGACCCGAGTTCGTGAGCACCGATTCCTTTGATGGGCACTAGAAGTCTGCACTCACGACGATGTACGGAACGAGAGGTGAGGACATCGCCAATTCATGTACTAGTAAAGGATAAGTCACGACCCCGAAGTTCGGCGGGTTGCAACTATTTGCTCGACCCCGAGACTAAACCTCCTTCAATTGACCAACGGTCTAGTGACGAATACCATCACAATGTTGACCTGCGTCCGACGGTTCTCCGTGCGTATGCACGGGAATAGACTCGCACACCAAGCAGGAAACGGACCGAATCAGTCCGGGCAAGACGAGTCTGACTGTCCGCATGATCACCTCGCCAGCAACCCCACACCTTAACCCCAATTGTACCACACTCGCCTATTCCAGAAGCTCCACTCGCACCTTGTGGTCGCGGCATCTTACGTTACATCTCGTGCATCGATTGGTCGCCATCGTCCGTGAGCGAACAAAAGCGGATACCAGCATCCCAGGTTCCCGTCGCAGTTGATATGATATCGGGTGTCCGTCAAGTAACAGAAGGTGAGAGCCGAATGCCCATTCATCCCCATTTGTGCGCTATACCCGCCGTACCGGAACCGGAACAACCAGGTTCTAGCCCATCGATAAAAGTACATCCTTGCAGGGTGTTGTTCTTAGTCCCCATTCCCTGATCAGCTCGGGCGCTTGCACAAGAAATGGCACCTCCCAAGGGAACGACTGGTGTGTTCTGTCCTTTGGCTGCTCGGGATCATTCTCTTACACATGGTGTTGCCGTTAAGGATCTCAACTCAGCCGACGACAATGGGCTTGGGCTTTCGCCCTCGTGACGACACTTTTCTTTACTTGTGAGTTGTGAGTTGATTCCACTCCATAGAACCAAAAGCTTAATGAACTTGACAGGGGGTTTTGCTTACGGTGTGAGCGTTACACTATTGCCTTCACGAAGCTCAATGCCAACGGCACTCTTCGCTAGCTTCTTGATGTCCTCAATGCTCACTTCCAAACCGTGTTCGGTATAACGAAGCTACAGAGCACTATGCTTCAGCTTGCTTATTTCGTGAGCAAACAAAGCGTGCATATACAGAATTTCGTTTCACGAGGACGTATCAGGGAGCATACTTTGTGTGGGCACCTTTTGCAGGCTACTTTGTGAGTCTTTCTTTCGATAGGTCCGGATGGCGCTGACCCTGAACAGATGAAACGGGTAGGATACAAGGTAACCTATTCTAAGAAAAATTGGTTCTTGCGGTTGATCGGATCGGATGGATAGAAAGGCATTCATATTGGTTTGACTCTATATTCGCTTGGTGCTATATTCTTTTGGCCATCTGCCAAGTTCGAGAAGTATGGTGGATTCGTTGGAAGTACTTTTGTCATCGGTGCGTGAATCGTCCCTTCTAGGTGGAAGTCATTCTAAATGGGTCATCATCATCATCATGTCTTAGGCTGTGGTCTGTCTACCCTCGAGGTCGCGGCAAATTCCTACATTTCAGTTTTGGGAACCCCTCAGTATGCAGCCGCTCGTCTCAATTTCAGTCAAGGCTTCCAAGGAGTGGCTTCTTTCGCCGGACCTCTCATTGCAGCGCGATGGTTCTTCACGGGCGCGAATGCGACCTCTCTTGGTACAGTGCAGTGGTGTGTTCCTGTACCCATTTCTATGCAATCGAAAAGCTGATCCAAACACCTAGGGTTTATCTCGCTGTCGCAGGCCTTGGTGTCTTTCTTAATGTATTGTTCTTGTATGTCGCCTCTATCTTTCACCATTCCCACTTTATGACGTTCTTCAGCTTCGCGAATCTACCTGAAATAACCGAGGATGCCCTAGCCGAAGAGATACAAGGCGCAGGATTGCAAGACGACCAAGGTCCATTCTGGAAACAGTACCGCTGTATCTTTGGTTTTGTCGCACAGACCGCCTATGTGTAAGTTTTCGGTGACTATTTTGGCGGATTTTATATCTAACGCGGTACTCAGTGGAGCGCAAGTCGGTGTAGCTGCCTTTGCCGTAAACTTCTTCGTTGATCAAGGAGTTGGTATCAACCAGTCCAAAGCGAGTGATTTGTTTTCGTTCTGCCAAATCACTTTCACCGTCGGACGGTAAGGTATTCTGTCAGCGATTGGCATGGTAGTATGACATTGCTCCCTAGATTCGTCGGTGTAGCGATCTTGAACTTTGTCGACCCGGCTCTCTTGCTTGCGATTTACGGCTTCTTCTGCAGCTTGTTTAGTCTCCTGATCTCACAACTGCCAGGGTATGGTGGTGTCGGGTGCATCTTTGGCCTGTTCTTCTTCGAGTCCATCTGCTATCCATGTATTTTCACCCTCGGTACCAAGAACCTTGGCAAATACACAAAGAGGGGGTCGGGTTTGATTGTCATGGTGAGTGCATTCCATGTACTCGCCTGCCATCAGCTTACAAAGTTGATGTTAGGGTGTTGGAGGCGGTGCCTGGTACCCGTCCGCGCAGGGTGCCCTGGCCGATTTGACATACACTCGTCGGTCATATCTTGTCCCGATGTCAGGATACATTGCAATGATGTTGTATGCCGTGTGAGTGCCGATATATTCTCGTAGAATGTCTCTTTCTAAGGCTCCTTCCAGTGGCCTCGTAATTGACCAGGCAAGGAAGAATGGCTTCACGATCAGAAATCGAGATGAGCTGTCCGAGAAGACAGCAGTACTGGGAAATAAGGTTCAGGAGCCAACGATAACGCTACTCCACACGAAAAGTGATTCGCGTGAGTCCCAGGGGGAGGTATGAGAATGGGTGTCCAGATAATTAAAGCAGCTTATTCTGTGTTCCGAGGATTTAAGGACATTCCGGACGTATACCAATTAAATCCCAACAAATTTCTATCAGACGTCAGCTACCTAGCGATAAGTAATCATGTGGTTAGCGGGTCCGTGACTAAACTGCAGAGGTTCTTGATCCTACTAAACGGTCTACGACCTACAACAATTCCGTCAATGGTTGATTCGACACGTGACTAGAGTCACTCACCGGTCGTATGTAGGGCAGTGACAGGAAGGTACCGACGAAAGGGAGCTGTCGCAGGAACGTCAGGACGACGGGAAAGAAGTCCCTAGATCGTAAAGATGTGAGAGACACGTGAGGATTATTTCAGCGGACAACCCTACCCAAAGAGATTCAAGAATCCAAAGGTCTCTACGATCATCCCAATGAACGGGTATTTGAAAAAGACGAGCAGAACGCCACCGAAGAAGCATATCGTTCCACGCAATTTTTGCTTGCGAGAAAAGAAATAAAATGTTTTCTGCGGCCCGATGATAAGCGTGAGACCTGAGAGGAACAACATCTGGGGTGAAAGGGCGGAAAGGTGAGTGGCCGGACAGATTGGTGCGACGGTACACTGACATTCCCGAGCGCAAGCAGAGCAGCGTCGAAGAAGAGCATTATCCCCAAGAACATGAACAGCGTCCCAAACGTCGTGAGTGCGACACCGATCTCTGTGCATGGGAAACGGTCAGTTGAGCAGGCAGGCGAGTGAGGTCAACAGGGCACCCGACTTTGTGCATCAGAAAGCCACATTGTGGGTGTTGTTTGACGATGGTCGAAGAGTAAGTAGCGGTGAGCTCGTTGTGCACGTTGCTGCTTGGATTTGTCGCGTGCGCAAGTTGGGACGGACACGTCACCGCCACCTCTGTCCACTACTTACTAGGTTGATATTCGCTTAGACTGTACGCCACCAGGCTGCGATGGTCGCACCATGATTTTGCCCCCGTCCGAAATCGAGGCCCTGCCCGTGTTTCAGGTACTTGACAGCATCTTTCCACATCCGCGAACGGGACACGTATTGGTGATCACACAAATCAAATCAGATTATAATTATGAGAGCAATGGCCACCAGCCAGTCGCGACCTACCACAGCGAGATCGTCACCAAGACCATTAGAAACGTACGTATAGTATCATCGTCTGTATTAATTAGTGAAACATTGTAGAACGGTCCATTGGTAATGCAATTTACAATAGAAAGTATAGAAACTTGAATAAATGACGCTTTCGAGGGCCGTCCGATGTTTGGGTATCAAGAACATTTACCAAATGCCTAGCAAGCCACTCCACCTTCCCGCTTCTGCAGTTCCCTGGCAGCAATGACTCTATCATATGATTCCTTCAACGGGCTTCTATGCGTGAGGATAGACAGGTGGGCGCTCAGATAAGGTGGGGGCAATAGTGGATGAGCTGCCTCCAAACCGACGGAGATGCTGGCAGGAGGAAAGTGGGCGGTGTATTGCGGAGTGGATGGACGTGTCGTCGGAAGGTATGCCAGCGAGGATAGTGCTTGGACAGACGATGAAGAGTTGGCGGATATCGAGGAGAGCGTTCGATGGCGGTCGTGTGCTCTCCCTAGGAAATGGGATTGGATCTGTGGTTGATTCGGAAGCGTAGCTACCGAACGCACAGAAGAAACCGAAGTTCGACGATTTGGTGCAGACTGCGCACATGTCGTCTTCACGCTGGATGGGGAGGTCGAAAGTTTCTCGGTCTGATCATGACTTGGTGACGACACGGGAGACGCTTCCGAGGTGACCGTCAACGGAGTGAGGGGTACTACTTTGGGTGACATAGGCACACCCTGACCAAATGATTGTCCCCGGATCAGAGGGTGTGGACGTAACGGTGCTTCCGATCTACTGGTGGTCGAATGCATGGAGGGAGGTCGTGTCATCGAGAGGCGTTTGTGTGATGTGTGATGCATCCGATGAATGGGGGAAGTGTTCGCTGAGCGTGTCTCCATAACGCGTGGTTCAGTGAAGGGAAGCTGTGCTTGAGGAGCTGGCTCTGTATGACTGGGTTGTGGCGCAGCCGCTACTTGAGGCCCACGTGCAGCTGACACAGATATCTTCGCGGGCGTCTCTGGAGCACGGATAGTGGGCACGCGAGACAACGACTGAGGCTGCGCCCGCGGTGTATCTGGACGAGGTATGAACTCGTCGACGGGTGGGCCCGTGGGTATGGACTTGCGTTGTTCGACGGGTGTCTGGCCACTATCTGAACCAATACTGTTCGGTGTCGCAACACCGCTTTCGCTGGACACCCATTCATCGTCGTCGTCCACAGGAGGGCTAGCAAGGGTGAAGCCACCCTTGGTCTTTCCCCCCTGCTGGCGTTGGGTCGGGGGTGGTGCATAGCGGTGAGCCTGTAGGTGATCTCTGGAAGCTACCCGTGCTGTGCTGTTCACCCGGGGAAGGGGTGACGTATTTCGTGAGTGGGACTAAGGGGAACAAAAAGGTCAGATAAAACTGTTGAAAAAAAAAGGACGACAAATCAAGGGAAACATACATCGTGTCCATGGCCGACTTTCTTTGTTCTTTCGGGTTGCTTTGGCAGTGTTGGATCTTTCTGAGTAAAATGTAGATTCAATGCAGCCTTGGAAGAACCGGTTGAGGAGGAGCGGGAATGAGTGCGGGGAAGACCAGTTGGACCTGCCCGATGAGCCTTTGGCGCCATGGATGAGAGTGGTACGAATTGGTTCTCCGCCGTCTGCCGCTTTATATCCGTTACACTGCTCGCTTATCGCACTCGACCGACTTTCATACCATGTCGAAGGGCGATAGGACGAGGGCAAAGATCTGGAACCATTATGGGGTTCACGCAGATCAGCGCTGCATGGCAATGCATTCCCGGACTTGTACCTGCCTTGCTTGGCCCAGACAGATCTCAGGGAAATTCAAACCTTGTGTTCTTGCTGGCACTCTCACAAGCCTGTACCTCTCCAGCCGGCCAAATCCATTGACCAGTCTCGGTGTTTCAGATACCTCCACCTTTCAACAGGCATACGAACGTGCATCGGGAATTAAATCACTGCCACCTCTTTCATGAACTTGTAGCGTGTATCTGATTAGATTAGATGTGCTATGGCAAAATAGTACTATATTTCCCGCGTGTCAGTTGCTTTCCGACTAGACACAAGCTCATCTCTCGACATTGGCGAGCCTGGGCTGGCATCATGGAGAGAGTGCACTTTCAACAAGAGCAGGCAAGTCCAGAGCAAGTTTCTTTTTGAAATCCGTCTCATAGGACAACCAGATGCTCGCAGAGCTCAAGGACCTGGTCCAGAAAAGCCTTTTCACCCAAGTGCGTCGCACGGGAGCTAGCCTTGTATTGTTCCAACGTCAGAGCAAAGATTCATATCCCGTGTCGTGTAGGCTGAAGTGAAGCAAATCTTGAAAAAACGGACTCAGTTCGAAACTGCCCTTGTGCGTCGTGTCGCAAAGAAGAGTGACTTTTTACGGTATGCCGCGTATGAAATGGGCCTCGAACAATTGCGACGAAAACGACTCCAACGGCTGAGTACGTGCTCGGATCTGCATCGTGTGTTACCAACAATGTTCACGCTACTTGCCAGACCTTCCAAAGTTAAAGTCGACGATATCCGACTACGCACTCGTCCGGAGGCAGTTCCAAATATTCGAGCGTGCACTCAAGAGGTTCAAGTCAGATATTGGACTTTGGATACAGTATATCCAGGTGGCGAAACGTGAAGGAGCACGCGCTTTAGTGGGCCGAATCACCGCACGGTAGGGCCCAGTGATTTTTAGTCAGGAAATGCGACTAACCTCGAGAGGGGTGTTTAGCGCTCTGCAACTCCACCCTCATGTCCCTTCATTTTACATTTTGGCTGCATCACACGAGTTAACGCACATGTCGCCGTCTGCCGCTCGCTCTTTGCTACAGCGCGGGCTTCGACTAAATTCAGACAGCGTGGACATGTGGAGGGAGTACATCCGGATGGAGCTTGGTTTCATCGAAGGGATGCGAAGACGGTGGAATGTTTTGGGAATCAAAACGAAGGAGGACGAGGGGGCACAGGTAGGGAAAGGAGTCGAGCCCGACGTCGACATGGACGGTTACGATGAGACCGTCGTCGTTGACGAACAGAGGGAAAAGCCACCAGACGAAGTTATAGCCGCCGAAAAGGGTGGCGATGAAGGTGAAGCTGCACGCAAAGCGATCATGGATGGTGCCATCGTCAAGTCTGCTTTGTCAAGTGCAGCCAAAGGTGTGTCTTCTATGTTGTATCCTTGGAATAAGACCTTATCAAGTTTTCCATCAAGCATTGCCCACAGTAGAGCTCTTTGTGGAACTCGAAGCGCTCATTCGCAGTTATCCATGTCAGCTCCGTCTTCGTACCGCACTATTGGACCACGTCTATTCTCTTCTGCAAGAAGCGTTACCCGATGATCCTCGTGCAATCCAAATGCATGCTACCAGACGACTCCGTGAACTTACCCTCCCCAGAGAAGACGACAGAGATATTGTCGAAGATGATCCTCATTTCGTGGATGGTGAAAAGCTAGTCGATGCTCTCCAATCTGCCAACGAGCGACTTACAGCGGCTGTCAAGGCCTCCTGGGGAACTTCCATGAAGACTGATACCCGCACTGCTACTCATCCCAACATGTCAGATATATATGCTGAATTTGTTTCGGAATGGTGTCGTTCTCCGACACTCGAGCCCAGCTTGGTGAGGCAAATTCTTGATCTCGTTCTTGTGTCTCTCTAGTTAATCATGACTACACCACAGAAACAGTATTTAATAGGGTCTCTACAGGCCCTCGCACACGGCCCCGATGCATTACCAGTCCTGCAAGTCACGCACATCCGTTTACTCTTACGTGACAATACATCGCCGAGGAGAACATTGAGATTTGCCAGGAAGTACTCAGCTACCTCTACCTCTCCCGGTGTATGGCTTGCCCGGCTAGATGCGGAGAATGCGTGTGATCAGGGCGACATCAAGTCAGCCTGGGCATCTGCACGAACCGCAGTGGTGGCGAGCCAGGATGTTAACGGCACTGAAAAAATCTGGTTGTGGGGACTTGACCACCAGTCAAGCAACACAGAGGACCAGCAAGCTGTCTACGAGGTAAACCTATCCTTGTACACACGAATCCGATCACTGACACGAATCCGCTACGCGACGAAAAGGATCTGTTGAACTACAGTATGAAAAACTCGACCACACGGACTATCCACGAGAGCTTGCTCCTTCGATACGTTTCTGAGGCGATATACTCTCAGGGGACCGAGAGCGCCACGCGTCTCAAGCTGACACGGCATATATCCAGCGCGTATCTCCCCACCGCAGTCGTCTGGGAGCGCGTCTTCACTCTTGAAAGTGCACGCGACGGCCTTGCAGACAAGTTGCTTCTTCGTGCAGTGTACGAGTATTGGCGAGCTGTGGACGGGATTTCGGCAGCATTAGCTTGGGCTGGGTGGTTGATGGACCATGGGGATGGCAAAGGGGCGACACAGGTTATCTCAAATGCGATGGTACAATTGGGTGCCGAGGATAAAATTCGGTTGACCGAGGCGTGGAGCTCACGGCTAACAGGGAGTCAGACGAAAGACGAGGATGGCGATGCTTCTGAGGAAGAAGATTTGCCATTGAGACTGGAGGCAAGTTGAAGCACGTCGTTCTACCATGATCGAATGCAATCATTCTGCGCGTATGGACCTCGCTTTCAGTCCTTTCAGATATGCAGCATGCCCGGTTTGGGTGACCAGCAGGATATATAGTATTCTGCGGATGGCTCTCGAGCATGGTAGTTGGGTAATTATCTACTGGGTCAGAATCTGACATCAGTCGACGCGTCAGGTGTTGAGATGCCAGAATAGAGATGATAATGCAAATCAATGAATACAGGAGCTGTCGTCTACTCGTCTGGCACCTCGATTTCGCCCGAGTTGATGCCGTCGATGACGTCGTGAGGGGGCTTCCCATCGACCGTGCACCCGACGCTCTGTGCAGTTCCCAAAATCTCCTTCGCACCGCCGGCCAAGTCCTTTGATAGTGACTTGTTCCTCATCGTCCGGGCGATGTCAAAGATTTCGTCGAGGGAGACGTTCCCAGAGTGCTTAATGTTTTTCTCCTTCTTACGGTCGCGAGGGGGCTCTGCAACGAAGCTCAAGCACGTGCAACAAAGAGGAGTAGGATGGTTCGTACCCTTGAGAGCTCGGATGACGAGAGAGGAGGCCGAGGGCACGACCGAGACGGTCGCTTGTCTATTCTGGATCGTCAGTTGAACGGTGACCCGTAGACCCTTCCATGCGGATGTCGCTTTTGCGATATCTTCTCCGACCTTCTTGGGCGACTAGAGCAGGTCTCAGCGCACGCCGCACCGAGCATGGTAAAGGAACGCACCAAACCAAGAGGACCAATTTTTGGGGCAAGGGCAGAGGAAGCACCGACTTCACCGCCCGTTGCCCGCAGGTAGATGATTTTGACTTCAGAGGGGTCCTGTGCGACGGTGAGCGATGCGCTGTACGATTGGATGTACTCACGAATTTTGGGGCCATGTCTTGAAGGACGGCAAGTTAGGGATGTGCGTGGTGTGATGGGTGGGTGGCTGATAAAATAAGGTTCAAACACCGCTGTCCTGCTGTACAGGAGGATGCCGTCGAGCCGAGTGTATTTGCACAGGTTTGGCTTACCGTTGAGGACTTGGGTGCTGATGGCTATGTCTTTCCTCCACAAGCCAAGAAGGCGGTGAGTGCAATGGGTGTATGGACACCGCGGGAAGGGTCGCTCTACCCGCTGCATTCGAACACGCGGAAATAGATATTCTTGCTTTGCTGATAGGTAATCACTCTCTGTCGCCGGTGTATCGTCCATGGTTGATGTCTAAAATGCTACATCGAAGCTGATATGCTTCAACGATTGATTGCGCATAATGACCGGATACCCTTGCTGCCGTAGGTTTTTCCGATGTCGACATCTTCCGAACGTCTTTGATCCTTTCATTCATCCAGTGAAAGCCTGACCCGATTTCATTCGAGATCGGCGCCTGGAATCACCGTGCTCGATTATCTTCGGCGCATAATCAGATTTACCAAGGTGGAGGTACGTCCATTCTCTCTCCAGAACGTGTACCCCCATCTAAACGAATCTCTCCCCTCAGAAATCATGCTTGTTGCTCACTCTCCACTACGTCGATCAGATCTGCGCACGGATGCCCCTTTTTACGTTGTCTTCCCTCACCTGTCATCGATTCATCATCGCTTCCATCACCGTCTGCAGCAAGGGTCTATGCGATACATTCTGCACCAATAGCCTCTACGCACGTGTAGGCGGCATTCCCGTTTCCGAACTCAACGTCCTCGAACGCGAGTTTCTTCGCATGATCGATTGGCGATTAACGGTTAGCACGTTTTCCTTGACCCAACCCTCATCCCAACCCCGTCACACACCACCCCTCTCCTATCCGCCCGATCATTCCATTTCCATCTCTGCCCCTCCTTCTGGTTTCTCAGCACTCGTACCGGTCTTGACACGTCTGTCTTTTTTTTTTTTTTGTCTCTCCTTCTTTTTTTGGCTATTCGCTTCGGCGCTTTTTGTCAGTGCACGCGTGAAGTCCTTCAAGAATATTATGTCAATCTCGTCCGCACGGACAGCAGTGGGAGATTTTTCATTCCT
>JBBPQU010001086.1:0-11429 GCA_038092655.1 Boletus sensibilis
AATTGACGCGGGTGCTCCGTGGTTAACATATGCCGAGTGGGCAAGAACATATGGTGGGCTGGAACATATTTAGTTCTACGTCATCTACTCAAGCCAATATACGTGCAGGAGACATAGTTTATTCTCGACTGTTCGGAAAGGATATCATCATCATCAATTCGGAAAAGATTGCAAAGGACCTGCTCGAGAACAGGTCCAGGAACTATTCAGACCGTCCATACCTCATCACTACTGATATGTCAGTTATTCGTTTTTCATCATACGACTAAAATTTCAATCCACTATTCAAGGTGTGGAATGGATTTCAATTCTGCTCTAATGCGTTACGGCGATCGTTGGCGGGTGCACAGGCGATTTTTCCACCAGACTTTTCGGCTCGACGCGGCATCCAGATTTCTCCCCTTGCAACACCGCAAGGCATGTGATCTCCTCCGGCGGTTGTTCGATACCCCTGAAGAACTCCATGATCATGTGTTCGAGTCAGTGTACGAGACTGAATCCGATGATAGACCTAACTCAACTCTCCATCAAGATACACTTCGTCGGTCATTCTGAACAGCACGTATGACTATGACCCAGCATCTCGAAAGGACGAACCCATTGATGTCTTGGCAAAAATGTTAGAGGTTGTTGTGATTGCTTCGCGTCCCGACATTGCCATTACGACTAGCGCCTTTCCGCTATGTGAGTCCATCACATTTTCTGTTGCATGTTAGATCCACGAGATGAATCCTTTTGGAGTGCTCCATCTCCCGTCGTGGTTTCCTGGTATGTCATTCAAGAGGGAGATGGCGATGGCACGTGCGTGTTCGAAGGAGTATCTTGAACGGCTATTCCAATGCTCTCTTCAAAGAGTGGTAATGGTCATTTCGATTACTCATCTCGTGCACACCTGGAATAATCACATATGATAGCCGGGCGGTAGTGTTGCACCGTCGATGGTACACGATGCACTGCGACATATTGAAGAGAAAGAAATTTTGCCCCAAGAATCGTGGATGAGGATGCTCAAGGAGGCATCTGGGACCGCATTCTTAGGTACGCTGGTAGGGTGCCTCGTGAGATCTTTTACTTATGTGTGTTATCCATGTCAGCTGCGTCGGAGACCGTAAGTGACCCTGTGTCTTGATGGTAATGACCGTAACTGAAAATTCAAAACAGTCCCACTCTGTCCTGATGACGTTCTTTCTCATGATGGTGTTGAACCCTGCAGCGCAGGAAAAAGCACAAGCACAAATCGATGCTGTGGTGGGGAAGGCCAGATTACCGACAACTGATGATCGACCTTTGTTGCCCTTCGTAGATGCCATCTTTTGGGAAACGCTCAGATACAACCCCATTGTACCTCTGTGTGAGTGACTCCGTCTCCTGGTTAGCTCTTGTTGCTGATTCCCCTTGAATCATACAGCGGTTCCCCATGCTGCTGTTGATAACGACGTGTATGGTGGATTCCACATTCCAAAGGGTAAATAGTTGGCAGTCTCCTTGAGCGAACGAGCGTCTATTGATACCCGCGCTTTCAGGTGCTATCCTGATCACGAACCTCTGGTTCGTGCTTCTACAATCCTTGGTAACAGATCTCGATGACCCGTTTTGCTAGGTCGATGGCACACGATGAATCAAGGTACCCCAACCCACACGCGTTCATACCCGAGCGATTCCTCAACGACGATGGTTCCCTCAAACCCAACGACACCGAACACATCACATTTGGATTCGGTCGACGGATGTGTGTCGGGAGACACTTTGCAGACACGTCAGTGTGGGCGGTCATAGCCAAGGTGTTGGCCGTGTTCAAGATATTGAAACCTCTGGACGAGAACGGGATGGAGATCCCAATGGAAGCGAGATTTTCGAGTGGGCTTGTGATGTGAGTGATGAACGACCGACGTCATTCTTTTTTGCCTCGACGTGATGTAACACTGATGTTGGTTTCCCTTGCGCAGAAAACCTCTTCCATTCGGGTACAGGATCGTACCCAGGTTCCCAGGGATGGACGCCGAGCAACTGGAGCAGATGATTGCTACTAGCAATTAGACTACGCAAGGCATTTTTTAGCACAAATCTGTCGCTGTCTACCAAGTTGTTCGTTCAGAGATGTATATGTACATGTAGTTATTGTTCGACGTGCGCTTCTCCAAGAGAAATCAAGTGGATTTACACCATAGGCGATATATCTTGCGCATGATGAACCAAGTGGATGGGTAACAACACATGTAAAACGAATATTAAGAGTCAGACTAGCCTCCCCAAACCAGACCTAAACTTCGAGATGCAGAAATGACAGTCGTTCTGACCATACGAAGGAGTCAGACTCGCGTGCTCAGCATGCCACAGTGGGAGTCGCGACGACGACGACCAACGGGTCCTCGGATCCGACGCTTTCGAGCGTGGCGGCCTACGCAATCCGCTGGCTCACAGCGCTCATCGCCCACCTGGAAGCTCGGCAAGAACCGTCGTCGTCGTCGTCGCTGACACCCACCCACACCTCCACCACAAATCGCATTCACACTGTCATCGACAATAGTACCCCTCGGAGTCCGAGTCCGAGTGCGATCACCCCATCGACACCGACACGCTCATCCAACAAGGAGCCTCCCTGCGACCTGCGCTAGCGTCGTCGCCGCAGGCAAAGTACACCGCATCGTCGCGCTCGAGTTTGTCCGAACCAATACTTATGCAAATGATTGTAGTTTCAGTGTCATCATAGGTCCGCAGGAACGATGCCTCATCTCCTTTTTTGCTACGCTGTGCCGTGTGGACTGGGACTGCCACCGAGGAGGTAGTGCCCTGGGGTCCCGGCATAGTAACTGGAGTCGCAGGTCTGTGGGTAGTAGTCTCGCGTGTCATCGTTAGTCCTTCATCCGAACCTTTCCGCTTCGTCCGGAGGAACCCGCCTCCGCCTAGTCCTCTCCAGCGCGTCCTCCAATCACGGCTCTCAAATGGCCTGGGCCAAATTCGTCAATTATACTTGCCGTTTTCGCAGACGTATACGAAACTAACGAGGACATTTTGCCTTTTCCGAAATAGTACGATAGTCGATGCTGTGTGTCGTCCCAATGGTTAGAACTATGGGTTAAATTAAGCATGCGTGGGGTATTTCTACGCGTGTGGTAAATCCAGAGCTCTGATATAGCGCGTTTCGTGTTCTCTATGTCTGTGAGCAAAGTGGAAAGATCAACCTAAAAGAAATTGCGACCCTCACAGATCTATGATTTAGCAGCGGGTGGAGGGGTACCCTCGGCCAACAATACTGGATCCTTTTTCCTCGGCTCTGGTTCGCCCATGGCTTTCTTCACGACGGAATTGCTGAGCATTTTCGAGTACTTTGGTTGTACGAACATGGCGCTAGGACGATCCCATTGAGCACGTGCTGCCAAAGGTAGGGGATGAGTGTGCTTACTTGGCTTCGACGAGGAGGTTGCCCTTGAGGTCTTCGACGCGGCCAGAGACGTTGACTTTACGGCCGTTCTTTTCTTCCAGACGGACCTTGATCACGATAAACTATCGATACTGGTTTGGGTGAGTGAGTTGGACCGTGACGTGGTGTCCCTACCTGGTCCGCAAATGTCGGAGCCTTGTAACTGACCGAGAGCTTCGCAGTGACGCCAATCTTGTCGGGCAGATTATTGATCGCCTGGTTGTTCGACATTCAAGAAATCGTCAACGACCAGGACCCATCCCCACAAACGCACCGTTCTCGCCAAAGTCTCGTCCAAAAGCGTCGCGAGCAAACCCCCATGAACTATCCCGTCATGACCACACAATCCCCTCCCCACATGTACGATCGCCACCGCCTCGGTCTCATCCCACCTCGCCCTTACCATCGGCATCAACGCCAACTTGCCCGGTCCCCTCAGCGTCCCCGCAGACAAATTGTTCACCCTTCGTTCCTCTGGGAAATTTCGGTACGGACGGACTTCGTACCAATCGTCGGGGTCGGAAGCGGTGCGGAGGGATTGGAGGAGGGGCAGGGATTGGAGGGTACGTTCGAGCTCGGCGGTGTAGGCGAGGGAGTCGGGGGAGTCGGGGTCGGGGGGGCCGGGTGCGGGACGGGGTGCGATGAAGGTGAAGTAGGGGTGCGGGTCAAGCGCACCGGCGGTGTAGGCGCCGAGAGAGACCGTGCTGACGAGGAGGAAGGTACGGATGATACCGGCCCGGGATGTGGGTGGGGGTGGGGGACGGGCGGTGGAGAAGAGACGGGGGCGCGTGGCGCGGAGGAGGAGGGCAGACGAGAGCATCTATAGTAGTAGGTCTATCGTGCAGGCGTATCCCGGGATGGATTATGTAAGGACCATACTCTCGGCCGGTTCCGAGCGGAGTTCGAAATGGATATGCATATGAGTGAGGGTGAGTAAATCCATTCATCGCCAACCTCCCTCTCAAGACCTCGACGCCAGCCTCAAGAAGAAAAAAACAAGATGGTGAGTCGACACTGGACATTCAAAACTGCGTCTCGGAATCCCCTGGCACCGACACATCCATGAACATTCAACCACTGCAAGCTGGATGGCGAGTACATGCTCTGGATGGAACTGAGGTGCATCTAACCAAGTTTGATCACAGTCGGTTCAGCACCGCATGGGCCATACATGCCCACGAAAGCAGAGTTGTATAACGAGGACGCTTTCGTTTGATTGCTGGACTCGCTCGTTTCTGAGCAGAGTGCTAGAGCTCCGAGACACAGTGGCGATCGCTTCCGTCCATCCTTGTGATGAACGTGCCGACTGACTGTGTTCTCGTCTCAATGACCAGCCCCCCAAATCCAAACCCGGCTCAGGCAAGAAACCCGCCCCTGCACCTGGCTCTGCCAACAAGGCTGTCAAGTCCACGAAAAACCCTCTTTTCGAGGCCAAGCCCCGTAACTTTGGTATCGGTATGTCGCTCTCGCTCATGCTTGCTGTGATGAGAGATCGTTGATCGGTGTTGCAGGCCAGGACATTCGTCCCAAGACCGACTTGACCCGCTTCGTCAAGTGGCCCGAATACATTCGTCTTCAGCGTCAAAAAGTCATCCTTAGCCAGCGTCTCAAGGTGCCTCCCGCCATTGCGCAGTTCTCGCACACTTTGGACAAGAACACGGCCACCCAGCTGTTCAAGCTCCTCAACAAGTACGTTCACATCTCGATAGGACCTGACGTGTTCTTATCGATTGTGTAGATACCGCCCCGAGACCAAGGTCGAGAAGAAGGAACGTCTCGAAACTATCGCCAAGGCCACCGCTGAGCAAAAGGAGGCAGCCAAGGACAAGAAGCCTCTCTTTGTCAAATACGGTCTGAACCACACTGTTGCCCTCATCGAAGCCAAGAAGGCTTCTCTCGTCGTTATTGCACACGATGTCGACCCCATTGAACTCGTCGTCTTCCTTCCTGCGCTCTGTCGCAAGATGGGTATCCCTTACGTGATCGTCAAGGGCAAGGCTCGTCTCGGCACAGTCGTCCACAAGAAGACCGCTGCTGTCTTGACTCTCCAAGACGTCAAGAGCGAGGATCAGCGCGAACTTGCCACCCTCATCAGCGCTGCCAAAGCCAACTTGTGAGTTACACCATACACTGGTATTCCGCATAAACCCGACGGCATTCTTTTTCCCGCAGCTCTGACAAGTACGAGGAGCAGCGTCGCCAGTGGGGTGGTGGTATTCGTGGTTACAAGTCTACCCAGATGTTCCGCAAACGCGCCAAGGCCGCCGGCCAGAACCCAAACGCGCCGGCTCTCGGCAAGCTCTAAAATGGCCCAGGTGTCCATTACGCCTTTCGCTGGTCGGCCTGGGGTTTGGCTGTTGTCGTTGTTGGTCGTCGTATGTCATGGTCCTCATGTGTTAGGAACTGTGCTATGCATTACGTCGTACTGTTTTTTCCTGGTTACGCCACGGTGAACGTGGATGATAACAGGATGGAGATGCGCATTGTCGTTCGTTGCGTTCGTAAGAATATGATTTAATTACAGCGCGAGATCTCCGAGACACATGAGGGACCTCCGCGGGTCACCAATTGCGCTACGATCGAGGGTGGCGTGAACCAGTCGTACGAACCAACGATCTCGTCTTCCATGTTCTCGTTGGACCGGCCAAGACGAGACACGAAGGAAATGCAGGCAACCGCCCTAGGTGAACCGGTGACTGCTAAGCAATGCAATGGGACAAGCCCCAGCTACTCTACGCTACGTGTCGTGCTACTTTGGTATCTCCCGGCATGGACCACACGGCCCTACGGGCCGCCCCGCTCCATCATAACACCCAGATTTTAGTATGAGGAGATGGTAGACGTGTTTGGTCGTCATTATACCCGCGTATGAGCTTATCCTATTTCCCAATCACTGCCAGTACATACCGCCAACTTCGTGCAGGCTTATTAGGTACACTTGACGTCAGGTCGAGGTGGATAATACGTACCCACTCTCATAGGGACGACAAGTGGAATGTCGCCCCTACTGACCATTTCTCAGGAAAGTCCAGAACCCTGATTATAACGCAACGTGCATCCACGATTCAGTCGTGTCGGCATTGCGTGCTTGCTCGTATGAATAGACCAATCCTAGTACCTGATCAATCACAGCAGCCTGACTCGAATGGAGAATTCACTTCCGCCGATGCGGTTCCTCGTTGCAAACAACTAGCGATAATTTAGGACCAGTCAGCCCCACATCCTATTCATGGTATGCCAATGTAGATGACAGTGCTCCGAACCCATACAATCACCACGTTTGGTGTCGTTCAAAATACCCCACATGGTTATTGAATTCATTCGATGCTTTAACCAGCCGTCGTATTTCCTTCAGACCGATGGTAAGATGTTACCAAACGGGCGAACCTGGATCCATTTTTATGAAACGCCGTCCTGATCGAAACGTCTACACTCCGTCCACACCATCGAGATGCACCGCACGGCGAAAGGAACTCGTGCAATCGTTTCCCACCGGGATCCTCTGGCATTATAAAAGCTGGTCGGTGAGGACACCGTAGGAGCATCCATCCAACACAAATACTCACTGTAAACCTGTTCCAACGCTATAACCATGACTTGGCGTGCATTCCTGAACAACCAGACCGTCAAGTACGCGACGCTTTTGCCCAACGGGCAATATAGTACCGCTACCCGCTACATCTTCATCGAGGGCCGCGAAGTCCCCATTATTCTCACAGACGAAAAGTCCACGGTGTCCCAGAGCTGGGCCGTTGGTGTCAACGACGGAAAGAACCCTCGCTACCAGGTGAGTATACGGGACGCAAAGATCTCCACCCGGCTGACTCACGTCGTCGGCAGCTCGGCTATGAAGGTGAAGGGAACATCCAGATCACGCTCGAGGAGACGAACGGCAACCTCCAGTACACCGCCAGCTCTGGCTTCACTACAGCTACCAAGAGCTTGTAAATCATGTGCGCATCGGTAAATCGTTATCACCCTTGGATCATATATATGTTGAGCTTCATTTGGATTTTTCGCATCACAGGTTCCGAAATGATCACGAAAGGGAGTGCGGAAAGTCCGGCTTTGATTTAGTCGATCGTGTATCATTGTTTAGGCGTTGACGTGAAATGTGAAATATGTTTGTCTGGCTGTCTGGTTTGGAGTGACTGGATGTGAGAGCTTCAGTCCCATAACATACATACTTGTCCTGGGCATCCTCTGGACTTTATTGACGGCAAGCCTTGGAAATTGAGCAGCCTCCAGGAAGGGTGACCCACACGCCGATCACATTACACAAACGTTTGCCCCCCCCACAACCTCAACTTGATATTCTCCTTGAAACGAACGACGAAATTTCCGGTAGCTTCGCAAGAGGAAAAAAGCTCGAGAGACGTTACTTGACGCTGGTAAGTAGGCGCCGCAGCCACTCAGGACGAGAACCGTCCTCCCCATTCATGTTCCCAGCACTTACTATCGTCGGCCTCATACGAACAGAATTCGGGCCACCGTCGACGTGGATTTGGATGAAACATTTGGTCCGTTCGCGCGTAAAGGCTGGGAGCTCAGCGCTCAGCCTTGATGACTGTCGTAGGACGTGTGAGAAAGTCGTTTTGAGCGCGATGATCTAAATACCCACCGCTGAGATCGACGTTCATGACCTGAAGACTGTCAGGCATTTCTCTATTGCGATGTCCCGCGCGCCTAACGCCAAGAAGACGCATGGAGAACTGTCCCACATTACAGTAAGACCGTCCGACACGCGCCCGAGCATGGTACGGGTGGTGCCGCCTGTGGTGCCGCAAGGTCGCTATAGCTCAGCACTAGCAGGTTTTCTCCGAAACCCCAACCGCAGCCTTGATCGCTGGCACCCGCATTTGCAGATCTAGTAGTTTTCCGGCAACACAAGCAAATGCATTCCTGTATCGCTGGCGGGGTTTACCTGTCACTTTGTCTGTGTGGTGCAATCGTGGGGGAAAAAGCGTTGAGAGATCCGCATGATGCGGCGAGACTGCAACTATACGCGTGGGGCGTGTTATTACCTTGCCGGCAAGGTCATCCAACCCACCGCACTCATCGCCGTTATTTCTAGCTAGGGTGAGTCAGTCACGCGTGCATTCAAGGACCCAGCCTGTAAGTTTGATTGCTTTGTTTTAGACCATTTCTTCAGTGCGATCAGACGCCAGTTAAACGTTAATCATTCATCTGGCCGAGGACAACTGAAATCGAGAAGCAGCTAATATTACATCCAACCGGTCAGGTTCCACTCGAGGCTACCTCCCAAACCTCCCTCTCCGAACAAACTCACCATCACCTGCTCTCCCAACACCTGATACTTCTGAGTTGACATCTGCATTTGTTGGACCGTCTCGAAGCTCGGCGAAGGTGTTGCTGTGGGACTGGCAAACACGAGGCACTGGTCACTCTGCGTGGGCGTCGATGCGGGCGTCTGTGCGATTTGTGATGACGTGCGGTTGATATTTCCCGACGGAAATGCGAAGCCATAGAACCCAGGACACGAGTCCGTGGGGAAGCGGTACGCCCTGCATAATTGGTCGACGACGTGATGAGCAACAATTTTCTTCGACCCCTACAATGTCGGCGACTAGAATATGAGGTCGGTCCACTCACAAGTAAACACTTCTCAGAAACGGCAATCCCAAGTTAATATGAGGTTGCGATGAATCCCATTCGGACAGTCCAACAGTACAGGTACCCCACTCCGCGAGCGGAGACGACGTGCGCAAAAGGTTTCCTGTCGAGTCCATGGGATAATCCACTCCATTGATGGTTGCAGTAAGAGCCACAAAGGGTGTGTACTCGGACGAGTTGCAGACGTAGGCGACAATCCCGGTGCTTGACTCGATGGTATAGTTGATCGGACCAGCGTACCCCCGTTTGGTTAAGGTAGGTAGTAATCTGAGGTACACTGACACTGACAAAGACTGTTGAAGCGCAGGATTGGTCAATATGACTTCGTCAACAATTAAACTGACTGACTTCAGCGCACATACATACCTGAATCTACAGTTGCGTATGTAGCAGAGCTATTTGGCAAAAAGCTGCCATTGTAACCCTTCAGCCCGTCCAAGGTGAACATATTTTTGAAACTCCACGAGGCATTCGGTGTGGTGATTGGCACCCAATTCAGATTTCCCTGATAATCGTTGTCGTCCAATGCTCCGATTGTGATCTTGGGATTGGACGGGTCGAACCTCATTCCGATCACTGGATTGAGAAGCTGGTTGCTTGTATACAATTGAGATAAGAAATGCTCAGACGCAGCCGTAGCGTTGAGGGGATCGGGAAAGATACCCAGGCGTCCGTTGTATAGGAGGTAGTTGTAGTTGGTAGAGCCACCTGTTTCTATGAGACCTGGTACATCGGGTAAGCGGTCAGCGAACCAGCCGCAGCGAGAAACACGAGTGGAATACGGAAAAGCAACCAACCAAACTCGGTCTGCGGTAATGATATAATACCACCAAAGCTCATCGCGTCACTGCTCATATTTCCGAAATAGCTTGGTGTATTGTATGGCCATGAATAATTCAGCGCCTATACAGTATTTCAGTATGTTCAAGTTGGACGGTAGTGATAGTTGACTGGAATAGAAAATACCTGGAATGTGGTGGACAGGGTGGGGTCAAAGGATGTGTTTCCACCGCATAAAACGCAGTCACTCGAATAGACCGCAATCTTGGCGGTGTTGAGGTCGAGAGTGGTGTTGATCAACTGAGGAGGTGTTCCATATAATATTGGAACAAGCGGACTGTTGAATACTGTGTCCGACATGTTCACAGGAACATTTATGGGGAGGCTGACCCATGCTGTTTGGTACGAGGTCAGTGATACTCCAGATAATGATGTTCACACTCTTACTAGGATCAGCTCGGGCGGAAGTGAGCAACAATGAGATAACAAATAGCGGTAACATCCCAGGTCAAGCGAGGGAAGAGGAGCGAATCCCGCAGAAAGTGCCTATGGCTTTGAAGTAGTCGTTATCGAGAGCACCAACACGCACTAACATTGATAATACCTTCCATATTCGACATTCTCCTCCTTGCGTCGAGAGTGCTCTTAATCTATCTTATCCATAGTTGCCATGCATGGAAATTCCAGGGGAAGTACTTATGTACCGCGCTCAGTCTGTCACTGCCATCTACTTACAGTATGTGGAGTATTTCCCAGGAACAGTGTTAAAAATGAAACCGTCATTGCGACGCAATCTTCCTGCGCCTGCAATTGGACATATAGCTTGATGGGCGTTGCGGGCGCCAAGTCTTGAACAAGCATGTGTAGTCGCTTTACATACGATCTCCGAGGTGCCTTGAAGCTGGGTGGAAAAAAATTGTTTCTCAGCTATCAATTGATGATTGGCAAAAAAATCGTACCAGTCACTGGCATAGCACCTTGCTTTCAGCAAGGTAACAGCAAGATCATCATCTTATGTTTGCTCCATCCTCCGACATGCAGGTTCTTGCTGTACGTTGAACGTCATTGATCCCGTCTGGTGGCCGCTGCCACAGGCGCTGCAAGATCAGATTTACAATAGAGCATGCCTTATTTCGAATGCTCTGTGTTGTAAATATTGATTGCTGTGTCCTCGTTTGCAACTTTGGCAGATACGAGCAATGCTGACAGGCTGGACATAGTATCCTTCTGGTCCATGGTTTTGTCCATCGTCATTCGTCATTGGTGAACTTCAATTCAACTGAAATATACAATGCCTCTCATGTCCTCGGAGAATAGGCCTTCCGTCGGTATCACTTGAATACCTTCGTACTGAGGGTTACAGCAGGCTGTCAGCTTTTTGGAGTTCGATTAGAAGTATGAGTTTTGATATCCCTTCTATGGACACTCACCCTGATCCGATGTCACTGCATGCGTTTTATGACTTGCACGACTCCAACCATTCAGTTACCGTTGCCAACACCCCATTTCTCACCTTCGACCACAGCCTATGCACTATCACTATCACAGCACGATCAAACACCCTCCACAGAGCTTCTCTAGATAGATGGCCCCC
>JBBPQU010001087.1:0-11411 GCA_038092655.1 Boletus sensibilis
ACCCACATACTAGCAGTGTTTATAGGTACAGTAACGATCCTCATGCCGGCCCGTCGTCCACCCAGGGACACTTGGGACGTTTTAAGAATACGTGCCAACCTCGAGCCGTGCCTGGCACATGCTACACAATGTGCCCCTGTTAAAGTACGACTGTGTACGGTCGATGGTCCCTCTCCGCATCATACGATCCAGCGTTGGGCAGGCGATTTGGTCGTCGCCGCCTATCTGTTCATCTGGCTGTACCCGACGAGGCGAATGCGCCTCGCCGCGTCGACGATCTAGCACTGCCCACTTAATCTCTCGTGAGTACGAGGATCGTCCATCCTTGGACCAGCTTACGAGACTCATCTGCCGTCCTGCTTCAACACACTCCTCGCAGCACTTTTTTTTATCACATACTCCCATAGATAGTGGTGATAGAATCGCGGACTACTGACACCTGCCACGGGACTCCAAGCTGTCTTCGTCTTCTCGGCCCAAAATTGACCCCCTGAGGCGTTAAGCCATACACGAGGCTCGGTTTGATGTGGCTCATAGACATGAAAAAAAACTTCCCCGCAACATGCTGATTTCATTTACGGCCTACACACCATATCATCTGATGGATCTCGTTACTCTAGTCGTTTCGGTATAGTACACATACATGGATATCACTCAGCACCAATTGAATCCCTGATCCATTGGAAAACACTACCCATTCGAGGACAAGAACCACCGGCCGGTGGCGTGATAGTCCCACCCGATGATCTAGGCATCCGATTGCATCGAAGCCAGTACCACTATCAGCTCCGGACGATGTTCTCGATCTCGAGTTGGACACGGACGCATGCAGCTTTGCCTTCAGGGGTCTGACCTCCCAGGAGGGTGCCACATTTACCTCCAATACCAACTGTGGCAGCCTCATACAGGAGCTCGAGGAGCTTGACCCACTGTTTCCCCCATACATGCTTCGCCTCCATTCCACCCACATCGAGCGCAGCTGTGTGCTTCGATCAGTCATGAGCACAGTCGTCTCCAAATGTACATACCATATAAGAGTTGCGCGGCGACCGCGGTGGAGAGCAACCGCTCATCATTCATCATCCTAGCGAAATACGTCCAATACCTCGGTAATCGGAACATGTTGTCCAGTGGTTTCGCAACAGGGGCAGCCATGACGAGGAAATACACGCGCATCATCCCAGAGATGCGTGTCACATACTCTCCCATCGACTCTTGCTCGCCGCTGCTCACGCGGTATCCCATGGCTTTCGTGCGGGCTGCATCCACCCATGCGGTACCGCCAACGTCGGTCGACGGGATCACACTAGGCACCGGCCATCCGCCAGATCGCTGCACGAGCTTCGCAAAGAAGATGTCGGGGAAGGCGGGCAACCTCTCTAAAAGGTTCGCGGTGACGAGCGCCAGAGGAATGGCGCTCTTCTTCTCTGCCGTCACTTCCGTCTCTGCTTGCAGCAATATTGCCTTTGCCAAAGAGGAAAGTGAGGCCAGGTACAGAAGTTCCGGAAGACCTTGCTGTGGATGGACGAGTTCCAAAATTTGGCCGGTCTAGTGAGGTTTTCGTAAGCGACACCCTACAACTCAAGAAATTTCTCACTATCCGCGCGATGGTGGCCGGGTCCTGTGTTAGTTGGCCTATCTTTGGAGTAATTTGTCTCCGAATAGCACTCCACTGCGGCTTCAACGCCTTGTTGCCCTTGACGGTCTTCATTGGACCAGCTTTAAGGTTCTACGGCATTTCCCCTTAGATTCCGCAGCAATGTCCGTCGAGGGTACTGCTTACCTTGAGCGTCTGTCGGGCACGAGCCCAGTCTTCCTCGGGTAGGGTAATACCGAGGACATTTCTCCTCTTTTCTGCCGCTGCCAACCATGCACGTTTTTCCCGTTCAGCCTCGTCCCTGGCTCGTTGCGCTGCTTCTTCTGCCTCTTTCTGCTTCTGCCTCTGTTCTTCCTCCTGCCGCTTTTTTTCCTCCTCGGCCAATCGTTTCTCCTCTTCTAGTTTCCTCTGACGCTCCTCCTCCTCTCGTCTCCTCCTCTCTGCTTCCAATTTCTTTCGATGATTTTCCTCCTCTAATTGTATGACTCGTTCTATGCGTTCCTGTTGTGTCCTGTCCTGCTCGCTCCACTGTATCCTGAGTTGATTTAGTTCTGACTGCTGCCTTAACTTAAGTGCCGACAACAGCTTCTGGACTTCTGTCATCTGTTGGTCGTGTTTCACAGCGAGCGTCTGCAAGTCTTGATCCCTTCTCCTCGCACGCTGTTCGTGGGTGTCGAGAAGGACTTCTGCTTGTTCTTTACGTGCCGTGCGCTAACAAAGTCACATCATGAGTCGTGGCATTCCAGCTTGAGCGAAGCCATCATTGGGAAAACACGCACCAATGCGTCTTTGCGCGCCTGTTTCTCCCATTCTTCATAAGGGTCGTGATGTCGTGTCCGAAGTCGTATGGCAGCTACCGTTTCCTCGACGTGTCGCCGTTCCACTGGGCTGCGCGGTGTTCGTTTCGCGCTGTGTTTTCGTGTGCGCGTGGCATCCAAAAGTAAGGGGTGGACATGAGGGATACGATGCGGTGTACGACAGAAAGTGACTCACGAAGGGGATACGACTGGTGGCTCTCCATCCGAATCAAAACAGACAGAGTCGGAGAGAGAAGAAGATGAGCTTGGGGTGTGGTCTGGATCGCTGACGAGTTCTTCAGGTTCGCTCTCAGAGTCTGAGGGGAGACCGAAGCCTGAAGATCGCCGGGGATGGCTGGGGAGGTCGTGAGCGGTGAGGTAGAGACGCGACGAGGATGGGTGCTTACCGACGCACTGGAGATGGGGATGGGGATCTTGGTAGACCGTAGCGCATCGTTGTGATCCTTCGTATGGTCAGAACGACTGTCTCTGATCTCCAAGTTTAGGTCTGGTTTGGGGAGACTTGCTGTGATCGGTCAGTCTGAAAACGTGAATTGATTGGATGGTACAAAAACGTGGTATTTTGGGCCAAAAGTTACTGTATTTGGTATGTTTTGAATACTTTTTTGCTGGATAGTTCAATAAATCGTCTGGTACAGTACGCCGCTGGCAGACTCATCGTTGTCTTGACTGACCGCCGTCACAGCAGAAGCCAGACATTTCCCGAGGTGATGCCTCCTGGGAGTCCGAGAAATCTCTTGTGGATCATGTCAATCGTTTTCCCACCGCGCTAGTGATCGCCAACACCCCCATGTGGAGCTCGTTCGACGAGGTGCAATACTCAGTAATTCAACCACTCTCACCGTGTCCTTACCCTTCTGGCGCAGTTCCGTAGTCCCCGCGTTTTATTCAGACGCCGAATACGCGATGGGCATTCATGCGCTACATATAAAAGCCTTGCGATTGGCAAGTGTCACGATGAAACGATCCCGAATTTCCTCGCGTTTCGAACGTGTACCCACCGTTCACGATGGTCAACTTTACGATTCTCGCTGGCGGTTATACCGCCTATGTTGCATCCTATCTGTTCAATACCAAGGACAACACCTTGACCTACCTCAACCAGTACACGACGGGTGACAACCCGTCGTGGATTATTTCTCATCCAACGAACAAAAGTATCTTGTAGTATGTGTCGCTCGCGCCTCTCACCCGTGATTCGATCCGAGTACTCCCGTCTAGTGCGACCAACCAGAACCCCCCAGACGGAGCCCTACAATCTTTCACCGTTGGACCCCAAGGCGCCATTACACTTGTAGATACAATCAGCTCTGGGGGAAGCAGGCCCCCTTACTGTTCTGGTTTGTCCACAGGTCAGGTTGCAGTCGTCAACGTACGCGTGTTCGCCACCTCGCGTAACCACTCCATTGACCTCTGCACAGTATTCCTCTGGTACAGCACGGGTCGTCCCCACGGAGGATGACTACTTGCATTTCTCCAATGACTCGGACATCTGGACGATCCCCGTCCCCACCACCGGTACTGAGGGTGTCTCGGAACCTCACATGACCTATCAATATGGTAATGAACTCTTCATTCCCGACAAGGTCAGCTAGCTTTCGGGTCCGGGTGCATCGATTCGGTATCTGAACTACATACCTACAGGGTAACGACAAGATCTGGCGACTCGGCGAGGTTGATGGGAACCCCGGTGATTATGTGGTCCATGGTTACATCCAACAACCCATCGGTAGCGGACCTCGCCATATCCGTATCAGAGGTACGCCGTAACTCGCAGTCCGTCTCGTCGGTGCTTCTTGTTGACCGTGCTCTAGAGAATATGTTGTACACCATTCACGAGTTGACGAATAGCTTGACCGTCCAGGAGGTCCCCTCCTACCCCAACGGCACTTCTCAGATCCTCTCAAACGTTTCGATCACCCCCCCCGACCCACCCGCTGGCTCCGCATTCGCCGCAGCTGAAATTCTGATTCTCGAGCCTACTGTAGAATATCCTATCCCGTACATCTACACGTCAAATCGCAACACGGGCGTGCAAGACCCTCGCGGAGACACCATCGCCATTTTCGAAAAAGTCGACGACCAACTCGTTCTGCGCAACCAGGTATATACCGGTCTCGATCAGGTCCGTGGGATGATGTCCGGTGAGCAGGCAGGGTTTGGTGGTGAGGCGTACATCGTAGCTGCTGGGTTTGCGGGCACTGCTGGCGTGAAGGTGTTCAAGAGAACAGAGTGTGGTGCTAACCTTGAGGAGGTTGCGGTGAACACCGTCATCCCCACCAGATCGGCCTTTGTTTGGTTCAACGAGGACCAAGTCCTGAGTTAGATTGTCGGTAAATGATCTACTTGATACACGAACGCGTTTTACACCACGAAACTGGTCTGGATGTGTCAGTATTTATCTGGAAGCTGGTTCTATCTCCTTGCAGTTGCTCAATCCTATGTGTCCCTCCGATGCGATAGATCCCCATAGTGAGCATCCCACATGTGCACCTCCCAGTCTCAGTTTCGTACCAGTCGTCTTTTCTCTTCTCTAACTCAACTGTTGGGTTCGTGTTTACTAATGGTTGTGAAACCTGGGAAAATAATATATTGGGAAGCATCCAGATCATTAGTTTGTCAAGATAAAGGGAAACCTTGGAAAAAAACCAACATTTTCTTATCATCGGCCCAATTTTTGAGAAAATGTGAACAAAGATCGACTTATTTCTGGTAAGTTGCGGACCGAGGTTTTTCCTAGTGTCGTCAAGAGCACCATCTCCAACAAGATAACAATGATCTGGGTAGATTCAGGTTCAGCGCTGCAGCCGCGTCCCGATCTGATCAACGAAGGCAGGGGACAGGGGTTGATGATGCCAAAAAGAGACTAAGATCAACTCCCGAAACCTTGATGAGCGAATTCTTCATGAGCCACGACTCTCGGCAATGCTGGTCTGTTTGATGGTAAACATGAGCCTGTCATCGTGTAACACTGAGAGGAGGGTCAGACACGGCATGGTTCCCTCAATCTGGGCAAGTGTTATTATTTAACTTTCGTCCGCAAAAAATCCTAAGCTGCGTCTTACGTTTTGCAGCCCTTAAACCCCACTACTGCCGTAGCGGGAACAATGAAACGATCACAAATTTGCTCGCGTTTCGAACGTGTAACCAGTGACCGTTCACGATGGTCAACTTTACGATTCTCGCTGGTGGTTATACTCCCTATGTCGCTTCCTATCTGTTCAATACCGAGGACAACACCTTGACCTACCTCAACCAGTACACGACGGGTGACAACCCGTCGTGGATTATTTCTCACCCAACAAACAAGAGTATCTTGTAGTATGTGTCGCTCGCGCCTCTCACCCGTGATTCGACCTTACTACTTAGTACTTCCGTATAGTGCGACCAACGAGAACTCCCCAGACGGAGCCATACAATCTTTCACCGTTGGACGCAAGGGCGCCATTACACTTGTGGATACAGTCAGCTCGGGGGGAAGTGTTCCCGCTTACTGCTCCGGTTTATCCACAGGACAGGTTGCAGTTCCCAATGTACATGTCTTAGCCACCTCGCATGACCACTCCATTGACCACTGTACAGTATTCCTCTGGTACAGCACGTGTCATCCCCACTGAGGGTGACTACTTGCATTTCTCCAATGACTCGACCTCCATCTGGACGTTCCCCATCCCCACCACCGGTACCCAGGGTGTCTCGGAACCTCACATGACCTACGAATATGGTAGTGAACTCTTCATTCCCGATAAGGTCAGTTAACTTTCGGGTCCGGGTGCATCGATTCGGTATCTCAACCATCTAGAGGGTAACGACAAGATCTGGCGACTCGGCGAGGTTGATGGGAACCCCGGTGATTATGTGGTCCATGGTTACATCCAACAACCCATCGGTAGCGGACCTCGCCATATCCGTATCAGAGGTACGCCGTTCTCGCAGTCCGTCTCGTCGCCGCTTCTTGTTGACCGTGCTCTAGACAATATGCTGTACACCATTCACGAGTTGACGAGTACCTTGACCCTCCAAGAGGTCCCCTCCTACCCCAACGGCACTTCTCAGATCCTCTCAAACGTTTCGATCATTCCCCCTGACCCACCCGCAGGCTCCACATTCGCCGCTGCTGAAATTCTCATTCCCGAGCCTACTGCAGAGTATCATATCTCGTACATCTACACGTCAAATCGCAACACGGGCGTGCAAGACCCTCGCGGAGACACTATCGCCATCTTCGAGAATGTCGACAACCGACTCGTTCTGCGCAATCAGGTATATACCGGTCTCGATCAGATCCGTGGGATGATGTCCGGTGAGCAGGCAGGGTTTGGTGGTGAGGCGTACATCGTAGCTGCTGGGGCTGCGGGCACCACTGGCGTGAAGGTGTTCAAGAGAACAGAGTGTGGTGCCAACCTTGAGGAGGTTGCCGCGAACACCGTCATCCCCATCAGAACGGCCTTTGTCTGGTTGAACGAATACCAAGTCCTAAGTTAGATTGTCAGTATATGATCCGATTGATCCACGAATTTATTCTACACCACGAAAATGGTCCGATGCGTGAGTATTTATCTGAAAACTGGTTGAAGAGTTCTATCTGCTCGTCTTTGCTCAGTAGCATCTATTATCTCTGGCACAGTGGCAATATCCCGGGCCTCACTTTGCCAAGCCTATCCAGTGAGATTAACGATCGAGAGAATCGCCGAGAAGATTATCTGCAGCGCGGACACACCATTCACCATGAGGATACACCAAAATATTCGCGGCGTATATATGTAGCACAGAAGCAAAGCGCAGTGCTTGTCGTCAATATGAACACGCCAGGCCCCAAGTTGGCCAAATGTTTTGTTCCTAAGCGGCATGGACTTGGCACTTGGTGCACAGCTTCTGCAAGCTTGGCAAGAGCTTTGGTACATTTGCTCGGATTGCTGCTGTTCACATCTATCCAGTTCGACACGGATGGTGCATGCAATGCCCCAAGGCTCCAGTTACGGTATTGATCTCTTCGCATCCAGGGTCTTTCCCCGCGCTACATTACTTACAACGAGTGGAAACCTCTCGTCAAAGGTTGGGTAGGATCTTTGTATTCCTTGGGAATTGACCATGAATCTGACATCCACCGTGACTTACAGCGCATCCAAAGATATTTTGTGAATTTAAATAATTGTCAACATTGGTATCACTGCAGGGTCCGAATCGGACGGAAGTTGCTTGTCTCCTGGCCGAGGTATATCAGATCGATGAGTTGGGTGCCACTGCATCGGCTATAGCTAGCTCTTGGATCCAAGCATGACCGCTGGGAAAATTGGCGAGTCCATCACCGAATGAGTCTAGATGACACCCCTCCTCTGCAGGGCTGACGCCGTAAGGAAATTCTTCCTGACCAACTGGATTTAAAGGCTGATGGGACATTCTCCTGGATATCGGCACCGCTCATACAACGGCGTGATTTTGGCGTTTCGATTACTTAAGTAGGGGAAGTTAACCTTTCCCAGCCTTTCCGACTCGGATGCGGTCGATATCGATCACCGATGAAGTGGTTTGGGACAGGATACTCAATACGTCGGTTTTTCACCTCGCGGCCCCTGCAGGCCGTTTTAAGGATACGTGCCATCCTCGAGCCGTGCCTGGCACATGCCACACAATGTCCCTTTGTCAAAGTACGAATGTGTACGGTCGATGGTCCCTCTCCGCGTCGTACGATACAGCGTTGGGCAGGCGATTTGGTCGTCACAGCCTATCTATTCACCTGACTGTACCCGACGCGACGCGGTCGCCTCGCCGCGTCGACGATCTAGCACTGCCCACTTAATCTCTCATGAGTATGAGAATCGTCTATCCTTGGACCAGCTTACGAGACATCTGCCGTCTTGCTTCAGCAAGCGCTCCTCGCAGCACTTTTTTTTATCGCATATCTCCCATAGATAAAGTTGATAGAATCGCGGACTACTGACACCTGTCACAGGACTCCAAGCTGTCTCTGTCTTCTCGGCCCAAAATTGACCCCCTGAGGCGTTAAGCCATACACGAGGCTCGTGTGATGTGGCTGATGGACACGAAAAACACTTCCCCGCAACACGCTGATTTCATTTACGGCGTACATACCATATCATCTGATGCATCTCGTTACTTTAGTCGTTGCGTTATAGTACACATACATGGATATCACTCAACACCCAATTGAATCCCTGATCCATTGGAAAACACCAAGAACCACCGGTGGCGTGATGGTCCCACCCGATGATCTGGGCCCCCGATTGCATCGAAGCCAGTACTACTATGAGCTCCGGACGATGTTCTCGGTCTAGATTTATATATAATCCCGTTTATAGTGATGTTGGGGCTACATCGCCCTTTGTACACTTTGCGCAGGAAATCTGTGGTCTAGCCACTCATCTAGATGCGTCCGTGTGACCCCCAGTCATGCCGCTTTCAAATCAGTTACCCGGAGAGTCCAGACCAGTTCTTCGAGGTACTCCGACCCCCCACAGATGCCGTTCCCGTAGGCTTTCCCCCTAGACGCTCGAGTTGGACGCGGACGCATGCAGCTTTGCCTTCAGGGGTCTGACCTCCCAGGAGGGTGTCATTTTTACCCCCAATACCCACTGTAGTAACCTCATACCGGAGCTCGAGGAGCTTGACCCACTGTTTCCCCCAAATATGCTAACAGCATCTGCACTTCTGCCATCTGTAGGTCGTGCTTTGCAGCGAGCGTCTGCAAGTCCTGATCCCTTCTCCTCGCACGCTGTTCGTGCGTCTTGAGAAGGATATCTGTTTGTTCTTTACGTGCCGTGTGCTAGCAAGGTCACATCATGACTCGTGGCATCCCAGCGAGAGCGAAACACGCACCAATGCGTCTTTGCGCGCCTGTTTCTCCCATTCTTCATAAGGGTCGTGATGTCATGTCGGGAGTTGTATGGCAGCTACCGTTTCCTCGACGTGTCGCCGTTCCGCTGGGCTGCGCGGTGCTCGTTTCATGCTGTGTTTTATGTGCGCGTGGCATCCAAAAGTGAGGGTGTGTGCATGAAGGATACGATGCGGCGTACGACAGAAAGTGACTCACGAAGGGGACACGACGGGTGGCTCTCCATCTGAATCAAAGCAGAGAGTCGGAGAGAGAAGATGATGTGCTTGTGGCGCGGTCGGCATCGGTGACGGGTTCTTCAGGTTCGCTCTCAGAGCCTGAGGGGGAGACCAACGCACTGGAGTGGTAGACCGTAGCGCCATCGGTAGACTGACAAACTGGTATTTGGGGCCAAAAGTTACTATATTTGGTATGTTTTGGATACTTTTTTGTTGGATAGTTAATATCTTCTAAGTTCTGACCTCCGGCCGCCAGACCCACCCATTAATTGTGTTGACTGACCGCCGTTATAGAAATTATCCGAGGTAATGCCTCCTGGGAGTCCGAAAAGTCTCCTCTGGATCATGTCAATCGTTTTCCCACCGCGTTAGTGATCGCCGACACCCCCATGTCGAGGACTCGAGCTCGTTTGATGAGGTGCAGTGCATCAGTACATCGTACGTACCGGAAGTTTATTCACACTACAGATATGATAGAATTTCTGTTTAATACTCTGGGAGATAGTGGCTTGCCAGCTCTACGTCCTCTGTGGCCGGGCACAACGTTCTCCCAGGATCATCCTCGCTTGACTCACCCAGGAATCAGTGACAGTAACCGAACCACTCTGAGTCTCACCCGTGACCTTCTGGCGCCGTTCCGTACTCCCCGCATCTTGTTTAGACGTTGAATACGCGATGGGTATCCATGCGCTACATATAAAAGCATTGCAGTTGGCAAGCATCACGATAAAACGATCCCAAATTTCCTCGCGTTTCGAACGTGTACCCACCGTTCACGATGGTCAACTTTACGATTCTCGCTGGCGGTTATACTGCCTATGTCGCATCCTATCTGTTCAATACCAAGGACAACACCTTGACCTACCTCAACCAGTACACGACGGACGGCAACCCGTCGTGGATTATTTCTCATCCAACGAACAAGAGTATTTTGTAGTATGTGTTCCTTGCGCTCATCACCCGTGATTCGATCCGAGTAGTACTTCCATCTAGCGCGACCAACGAAAACACCCCAAACGGAACAATACAATCTTTCACCGTTGGACGCGAGGGTGCCATTACACTTGTGGATACAATCAGCTCTGGGGGAAGTGGGCCCCCTTACTGTGCTGGTTTGTCCACAGGGCAGGTTGCAGTCGCCAACGTACGTGTCTTCGCCACCTCGCATGACCACACCATTGACCACTGCACAGTATGGCTCTGGTACAGCACGTGTCGTCCCCACTGAGGGTGACTACTTGCATTTCTCCAACGATTCGGACATATGGACGTTCCCCGCCCCCACCACCGGTACTCAGGGTGTCTCGGAACCTCACATGACCTATCAATATGGTAGTGAACTCTTCATTCCAGATAAGGTCAGTTAGCTTTCGGGACTGGGTGCATGATTTGTTATCTGAACCACCTACAGGGCGACGACAAGATCTGGCGACTCGATGAGGTTGATGGGAACCCCGGTGATTATGTGGTCCATGGTTACATCCAACAACCCATCGGTAGCGGGCCTCGCCATATCCGTATCAGAGGTACGCCATACTCGCATCTGTGTCGTCGGTGCTTCTTGTTGACCGTGCTCTAGACAATATGTTGTACACCCTTCACGAGTTGGCAAGTACCTTGACCCTCCAGAAGGTCCCCTCCTACCCCAACGGCACTTCTCAAATCCTCTCAAACGTTTCGATCATCCCCCCTGACCCACCCGCCGGCTCAGTATTCGCCGCAGCTGAAATTCTCATTCCTGAGCCTACTGCAGAGTATCATATCCCGTACATCTACACGTCAAATCGCAACACGGGCGTGCAAGACCCTCGCGGAGACACTATCGCCATCTCCGAGAATGTCGACAACCGACTCGTTCTGCGCAATCAGGTATATACCGGTCTCGATCAGATCCGTGGGATGATGTCCGGTGAGCAGGCAGGATT
>JBBPQU010001088.1:0-11409 GCA_038092655.1 Boletus sensibilis
TGCCAGATCAATCTCGAACCGTTCCATCCACGTGTCTGCATGTGCTTTCACGACGTCGAGCGGTGGTCTCTGTGCATCGTACAACGCTGCGTAGTGGGCGAGACCCCGTGGCTCCTCAGAGGATGGCCAACGACGCGATTTCGTTGGTGGGACGAGCGCTTTTTCGAGTGACGACCCGTCGAGGAAGATGACATGAGCAATGCTGCCTGTTTTTCGGAGGGTACGTGTTGGGACGGGCGGGAGGGGTACGACGCTTGGAGAGGCGCTCTCTGTTGGTTGTCGTTGTCTTTTTGATCGTGGTTGTAGTTGTAGTTGTAGTTCTTCGTTCGATGGTGACGGTGATGACGATGGCGATTCTGCCTCTGCCTCTGCCTCTGCCTCTGTTTCCATCTCCGAGCGCAACGCGTCCCGGTCGTACACCACCCTCTCTACTGTCCCACAGGGCTTGAAGAAAAGTGAGATTTCGCGATCTGTGGCATCGACGGGGATGTTGACCACGAAGAGCGTCCTTCCTTCTGGGTATATACTGTCTTGAGATTTGGAGAGATGGGCGCGGGCATACAGGATATGTGTCGAGTGGGCATAACCGACCGGGATGACGGTGAATCCTGAAACGAGCTTTGGAAGAGTCGACATGGATTGTCGTGAACTAAAGACGCGTTATCTGAGCTTGACTTCCAAGACCGTGAGGTGTTTATGTAACTTGAGAAGCAGCAGCCAAAATTGGCTTCGTCTCGTAGCTACCTCCAAGTCGCCTCAACATCGGTCCAAGTCTGCGGTGTAACATCATACCCAACTACTGGGTTCAAAGTTCTTGAGAGCAACTCGACAGAAGTAAACTTTGCACACGAAACTGATGCTCTACGTGTGTACATCTCTCCGCGGATTCGGCTACCCTACATTGAGAATTCCTCCTTGAGAAGACGTTCCGCTGTCTCAGATCTAGCCTTGATCGAGCATTTGAACGGTGCCGGATGCCTGAAGAACGCGCAGGACAGAGCTCAGCGACAAACTGATCCATGTGAAAGAATACTCGAACACCGACGTAAACGTCCCTCCCTCTTGATTAAACTCTGGCGTGACCTCGACGCCGTTCTCTACACGTTTCGAGATGTCAAACACAGCCAGCGACTTGGCACACATAAGCCAGACGGTCGAGTACGCAAAGTAATGGCCTGTGAGTATACATGCGGTGCGTCAGGTCAACACTTTCCAACGTTAGCCTAGCGACTGAGACTCACCTGGGCATCGACTGGGCAGGGGTTCCGTGGTCAATGCCGTCTTAATGACAACCGAATTGTTCCTTACCGTCGTCCGAAACCGAAGCATACACTGAACGGATGAGGTTCCGGATTATCTCCCAGGAAACGTTCTGGTTTGAACTCCAAAGGGTTCGTGTACGTTCTCTCGTCGCGAAGCATGGCCCTACATTCAAGAGAACATCGATTTATCGCGTGTCACCTGAGCGCCGCTCACGCCTACCAGATATTGGCCAGAACATAAGAGCCTGCGGGAATCAAATATCCATTATACTCGTCATCGGCTTTCGTATGTCTCAGAGCTACAGCACTTCTATCAGTCGCCAGCGCGTGTGGGATCGAGAATCGAACTTACTTATCGGACCTGGAGTATGCCAGCGCAACAGCTCTGTAAACAAAGCTTCCATGTATGGCAGAGACGACCGGTCGGCGAATGTTGGCAATTGACCGGTACCAACGACCGAGTCCAGCTCCTGCTGGGCTTTTTTCACGACGTGTGGATGGAGCGTCATAGCGAGGTAGAATGCATAAGAGACGGAGACGGACTGGACAGAACGTTTGGCAACGAGCGTCTTGTAGTAGGAGACATGTTACGTACCGTATCCACACCCGCTGCCGGTTTGATGGTGTTACCGCAACGAGACTCGGATCAACAGTGTTGTGCGTACCTCGAAACATCGTCAATGTAGTCCACTTAATGTAGTCCACCAGTTCTTCCGTAAGGTTTGGCATGCTTAAGAGACGAGAGGAAAGTGATGGCAGTGCTGTACCCGCGGCCTCGAAATCCGCGTCAGCGTGCGTCGAGACAAAATGACAACGAACTCACCAGTTGAGACATCACATAGTTGTGAGGGATTTCTAATACGTCATGCACAACGGCTGCATATTCCTTGGCTCTTTTCTTGAAACCGGCACCGGGGACCCATGACGGAATATACTTCACTGCAGAAACCGTCGGAACATTGGAGATGCTGGAATTAGATTATAAACTCACAGAATGGCATGAGATCGACATAGTTTGCACCCGCTGTTGTTGCCTTCGACAGTTGCGAGTTTGCTAATTCGGCTAATTCGACCAGAGGATCGTCGCCCTCCTTGGTGATATATCCATGCGAAAGGCGTGATGTGATGGTAGTAAAATGCCTACACGGCCATGTTAGTCGTACGTGAGAAAGGAACGGTCTCGAACATACTTGCGAACGTGTGCTTGGATCCTGTCCGGATCGTCGAGCACCGATCGAAGAGATCGTCGGGTTTCAACCTCGATCATCGCATGAAACTTGGCTACATTAGCGTGATTGCCGATATCCTGGGCGATCCATTTTCGTTCAGCACGAAACAGATCGGTGTAGTTGCACAGCAACATCGTTTTGCCCCATCCTGACAGCTCTCCACCCATAACCGACCGAGGGCGGTCAGCGTAATTCATGCTGTTTTTCTCAAGGAGATCTCCGGCAACCTTGGCAGAACCAACGAGGATGATGTTGTATCCGAACAACGATCCAGAGGCAATGTCACCTATCCGACGAACGATCAGCGATAGCGATGTTTATGATGATAACTGGGCACACCATATTTCCGGTTGAGCTGGCGCATCTTTAACCATGGTTTCTCTTTTGGAATCTCGAAGAGGCACCAAAGACCAGAAATGCCTGGTGGCAAATGGCGGGCTCGGTACCTTGCATACAGTTCATGGAGACAGATGCACAGCACGAGCGACGCCGTTATTCCAAAAAGCATGGCAGCGGTAGCGGATATGTCTGTTGGCAGTAGAAGCTAGGAGTGAGGTCTATAAACTGTCGTCGCCCTACTTGAACCGTGGACTTTATCTCGTGGTCGGTACCTACATATTTGTTAGGTGGATAGCAGATCTGACGTATCAAACAAGCACGCCGAATCTCTGCAGATTTAAGCCCAGGCTCAATTATGACCCACACCAAATCTCTGGTAAGTAGAAGGTTTGGCATCCGTCAGATGGAGACGCCAGGATGTGATACAATCTCCGCCGTTTGAGGAACTGTACTGGACAATCCTGCCCGGATAGCTTGAACTTCGCTGAGACGGCCGGAAACTTTATGCTGCAATTTTCTAGTTGAGAACTGAAACTAGTGTTTTGAGCTACCTTCCATGAGGAAAACGTCTGAAACGTTTCGAGGAATGGGACCTGCGTAGGATAGCGTGGCTAGGAGGAAATCAGGATCTCCGAAATGTTTTGGAGAGGACCGAGTAATCGGATTGATCAGGAGGAGACGGAGGTCAACCTCGACGTCGCGCGGAATCTGTGTAGATTCTGCGGGGTGTGTGGGAAGGGCAGAGAGAATGCGAACCGCCAAAGCCGAGCGGGCGGGGCGGGAGCTACGATGGAGGGTCGGTAATTTCCGCGACGGAGAAAATCTGAGAAGATTCAGAAGAGCGGGATAACCTGACCTTATGGGCGCGTTCACGATCCGATCCGTGCCGGGAACCGCGAGATCGGAGCTCAGCTCGCAACCTGTCGTCTGGCAGAGATTTGGTGGTCAAGACCCGGTAAGACGAAATGGGAGACGTGTTCGGGTGGTTGAAAATCGTTGAACAAGGCGAAGAAGTTTGTCTGACCGATTTCAGCCGCGTGAAGAATTTGAAGATGCGAAATCTTTCCAAAATTCCACCATAGACTACTCAGGTGAACTCCATTTCACCGACGAGTATAACTTCTCGCGTCTCCAGGAATATCATGAATGAAGGCCTTCATTCATGGTATTCTTGGACCCGGAGTGGACGGGTTTGCAATCCAAGAATTCGTGGGAATGTAAAAGTGTACACCCTTGGGGAAGCCTCGGCTTTCCAATGTTTCCATACATAAAGATTGCATCGTTCACAAGTTGTAGTCGTTGGCACACTGTGCATCCCACCGCAATCACACAGATTTGTGCAGTCCGAGTCCAGACGGCTTACCGCCTCAGAAACACACAACGAGAAACAATGTCGACGGACAGACAGGAGGCATGTGACGGTATGTCCAACTTCTGGATCAATTGTGTTACCTACGTATTTACAAGGAAGCATGTTCTCAACGCTTGACGTGGACGTTTCGGCGTCAATAAACAAATGGCTCGCGTCAGAGCAGAGCAGCCAGTGTGAGCAACCGCCCTGAGTAAGTTGTCCCGAACGCTGGCTTTGCAAATCGGCAATCTGCTCGACCATCATGCCCATCAACAATCTGCACCCTCATATTTGTACGTCGACACCACTCGCCAGGTTTCTGACAGTCGACTGCCGTCTGCACTGTCACGACAAAGGTGAGCGCACCGCGCGCAGTTTCGTCATGCCCATTGCGGATCCAATCGCAAGCAGGTTCAAGTTGACGATGATGCGTTTGCAAGTGCAGCAGACATGTCAGGTCCATCTCGCACTGGCCCCCGAGCAGCTCGGCACTTCCTCCAGTGCCTCAGCACCGGCACAATGTGTGATTGCCAGTGGAAGAAGATGGAGTGCACAGAGAGTTGGTCATCTTAATGGTTTTCACTTTTTTTTCTGTTGCTACACTACTTAGCTACCACATTGTTGGCAGAGTTCAATCTGATTTGATTCGAGAGCTCATCGCCGTGGCTTCACCTTCCTGCTGGAGTGATCAAATATACCCGATCTATTGTTGATAACGAGCAATGTCTGTTCTCCTCCACATCCCCCTCGTAATCAAATAAATGATCTGATTAATATTCTGCGGGACCTACCGACATGATCCCAGTCCCAGGGCGATAGCATAGCAAGCCGAGAACAGATCCTAGTAAGCGACACTGACCCGCTTCCCCTCCCATTCGTCCCAATACCTGACTACCCTCTCAACCACGAAATGCGCCACGTCCTTCCTCGAAACCGTCCACCGCCCTGTGAGGTCACCTTCTTCGACCTTGTATGGTCCCCCACTCAACGACGACGGCACCCAAGTATCCGCACGACACGCCCCATCTGTTAACAGCGCAGGCCGCACCACGACAACGTTCTTCAGCGTCCCTGGTGCCGGCAAGTCCACGCTCGCTTTCCAATCCCCACCAAGCACCTCCGTCCCAGGACTATCCTCTGTCTCCCACTCCCAACCCGCACAATACGCCAACACTTCCTCCGCACCACATTTGTCCGCACGCGGGACGGTGAGGAGGTAGCTATAGAGCGGCTTGAGGAGAAATGGGTGCTTTTTATGGCCGGTGCGAGTGAGCCCGGCAATTGAGATGGTGATAATGTTGGGGTGGGGTGTTGGGAGGGTTTCGAGACAATTGAGGAGGGATTGGGTCACGAGGTTCGGAGGTGAGATCACAAAACCTTTGGTAAATTCAAAATGGGGTGTCCCGCCTGTCGAGCGGTACGTTGCGCGTGAGATCGAACAAGAAAGCGAGTGACAGTGGTGCAGCTTACCGACCGTGAAAACGAGAAAGTCGACGGGTTCGCGGTCGTCTCCCTGAGCAGCAGTCCAAGCACGTTTGACGTCCTCCTTAACTAGTGCATCACCTTGAACAAGTCTTGCTTTTCCGGCACGAACATACCCTTGAATTGTTTCGTCGTTATCGAACACCCTGGGCTTTCTCAAGAGGAAGGTAACAGTAGCCCCTAAGTCTGATCACCATCATTCAGTTGCATCACAACACACGTGGCCACCAGACATACCCAGAAGTCTTATCGAGGAAAAGTAGCCTATATTCCTCGACCCTCCAATTGTCAATACTTTGATGTTGTTCATGACGGTTAATGTGCAAGTTCAAATCGTACGAGGACAGATCTTACATCATGCTTTTACCTGTTCCTGTGCCCGCATGTTCATGATCAGGTACAATTACCCAGGTACCGATATAACACCTGACTCCACAGCCTCGGGCGCAGTGGCCACGGACAGGTACTAACGCCGACTCTTATCGGTCAGCACCCATGATGCGACCTTGAACTCACACAATGTCACTCTGTGCTGATGATGAACTAGAAGCAAATATGAACAATCTTGCCGGGTCAACTAAATAACAGTTGTAATTTGATTCATTGTGACTGCGATCCAGAAGCGGTAGCGGACTGCGGAACAATGTTGATGACTTTGCCATCATCGCAGATGACCCTGAATCGCACTGCAAAGCAACGAGTCTCATAAAGATTGTCCCCAGGGCAATGCGGGACGTACGAGGTGTGAACGCTTCTCCTTTCGCTTTGCGAATACTAGTAAAGTACAGCGTTCCGCTGCCTACAAGGACCTCAAAACTTCCATCCCGGGCGACGAACAAAGAAAAGCTTCACTAACCTCGGTGACCTTTTAGTCGAAAGCTCACGTCGACATTTCCCTGCGGGAGATTGATCTACCGAACGCACAACATCAGAATCGACACGTCAAACATAGAGGAAGGAAACAAAGAAAAAGACGAGGAGACACACAGAACCGCTGATCCAGGGGTCGCCATTAAGGTACCATGTTGGCTCGAACCGTATGGCGTCACCCAAAGCAGCCTGCAACGCCTTGTATTCTCGTGCCGTTTGCAAAATCTGGCGTACGACGGAACTCGAGAGACGTTCTTGGTTCATCGCTACGAGGAGGAACGCAGCCCATCCGGACACCCCGAGTGCGGCAAATGCAAGAATGAATGGCCATCGTTTCTGCGCGAGCGCACCTTAGTCTTTCAAAGGAAAACATTAAACGAATGGCGGTACCTGTATTTGGGGCAAGTCATCGCGAGGAGAAGGACGGGTGTAATAGAGTTTGGGTTTTGATGGGGCTGAGAAGGTCTCGATGCGAGGTTCTTCTGTGGGAGGGGGTGGTCGAGGAAGCTGAGTAGCTGTTGCATATGTGCGTCGCTCAGAGAAAAGAAGACGACGTGGCGCAAGTGAGCGGGTTCCCCGAGCAATTGACATGAAGTTGACCTGCCAGTGGGAACGCCAGCGTGAAACGTGAAGGTGGCTGTGTTGAATCCTGCTCCATTCCCGAGTGGCTGTGCGATAACACCCCACATAGATTGATCACGGAATAACATCATTAACAGGTGGTCGAGCTGTCTTGTAACAGTAGTGTGCATTTCGACAGAAACCGTATGATGCCAATCTACACCTCCGAAAAAAGGCTAGTTGGAGAACCAACTACAATTACCTTGCATCAATCATCTATGTCATAGGTGTTTTCAGTTATAAAGAAGGGCTTTTTGTTTTATTTTTCTGCATTCTTGGCGTAGCGATACGGTCTAACATGCGCTGCCCCTATCTCCCAGATTCGAACTTTAGGAGATTTGCTGGCCCTGTTTCGGGAACCCCCCCGCTCTCCTTGCCCAACACCATGATTCTGACCGGAAACTCTGCCGTTGAGCCCCACCGGATCCACGAGCGACTCCCCGACACCGCGTCGGAGCTCCTCGTCGCCGAGTTGGTACTCAACGACATAGCTACCGTCCAGGCCACTCGTAAAGGCAAGGCACGCGAGGACTCCCCGCGTAGTGACGAAGACATCGCGTTTGACCTCCAAGCTGCCTCTTTGAACGCGTTGATTGGCGTCTTGCACGACCATCAATTTGCTTCGAGCATTGATCGCGCCATCGATTCCGATGCGCGTCAACTCAGGAGCCTCTCGGTTCTAGAACAGGCTGAACGTGATGACCATCGGGCAGCTGCTGCCCTTGGAGGTGGGCATGATTTGCCACGGCAGACACTGTCGCAACGAATGATGGAACAGACCTTGGCTCAACCTGCTAGGTCAATTCAAGCATGGACCTTATACTGCAATCATTGACCATTCCCAGAGAACCTCCTACCGCGCACCGTGGACATCCCAGAAACACCACGGAGGCGGACATGGAAGCCATCAATGTGGGCATGGAAAATGCTCGCATCACCACCCCAGAGACCTCCAAAACCGTCCCCCGCCAATCCTCCAAGTGAGATTCATCTCCTTGAACGTGCACATAACTGATATCGAGGATCAGGAACCTCGATACAGGTCTCGAATGTGTCATCTGCAGGGACGACGTCGCGAGTCGCTCGTTTAAAGCGCCCTGCGCGCACCGCTACTGTCGAGGCTGTATCGTAAGCCTCGTTGAAACGTCTCTGCGTGATGAGAGTCTCCACCCGCTTCGATGCTGTCATCAACCACTGCCGTTGGTGTCCGGCGTTTTCATGTTCATTTCAATCTCCCTTCGGCTTCAATTCCTTACCAAGCGTCGCGAATACACAATACCCGCCGGGTCACGGGTGTATTGTTCCAATCCAAGATGCTCCACGTTCCTTGACGCGTCAGGAGATATGAAGAGAGATCTCACCTGCAGCAACTGTGATACCATCTCCTGCTCTCAGTGCAAGAACAATGCGCATCCGGGAGAAGACTGCTCCGAACACCAATCGGCGCTTGAACTACGAGAAATGGCGACTGCGAACAAGTGGCAGACATGTCCAGGGTGTCATGCCATCGTCGAACTCAGCCAGGGATGTTATCATATTACCTGTCGTTGTTCAGCACAGTTTTGCTATTTGTGCTCTGCAAGATGGAAAACGTGTAATTGCCGGCAATGGGATGAGGAACATCTCTTGAACGATGCGGAGAGAAGAGTGCGCAATGAGTTTGGGAATTTGGCGGCTCGGGTGCAACCAGCGGTACACGCGGAGCGGGTTTATCAACGGATGGAGCTGCTGCGTGAAAATCACGGATGTCAGGTCCATTGCTGGAGGTACAGACATGGATCTGGGCAGTGCGAGGAGTGTGGTGCTTTCTTGCCTATTTTCTTGATGGTGAGTCTTTCGTCTGGATGTGCTTTGGATGTTGTGCGCTGATTCGTTGGCCGCAGCGCTGCATTTATTGCCAGGCTGTAGTATGTAGGCGGTGTTCTGTAAACCGGTTGTAGAGTATTTGGTGCATGATTACGGAACGGAAAGCTAATCTGTTCCATATTTATCCAGGTGTACAAGTTAATGATCCGTGATTGCTGTAACCTTGGCTGGCCTGACAAGATCAGTGTAGATGAGTGGGGGAAATGCGTGGATATGATGCACAGTACCACGCTCGCCCCACCTACTCAGAGTACGACTGTGCGTCATCGGAATCAGTGGCCTCGTCCTCCTCTTCATCATCTGTTGTCTTGCTTTTTCTTGGCTTTGCTTTCGATTTGGATGTGCTCCTGCCTAATGTACTTTTCTTCCCCACATTTTCCTTGTGGTCGCGATATTCCCGGATGACACTCCGAATGTCACCCATCATGTCCTTCAGCACCTCTTCTCTTCTTGTGCGCCCTTCTTCTTCCGTACAAGCCCCTGAACCTGCCCCGACCTCTGACAGCATATTCAATACTTTGATCTCACACTCCCATACCTCCACAGCTTCAAACGTCGGGGTTTCGAGTATGAGAGGAATATTTTGAACCCGAGGGTCCGAGAGAATCGTGAGGAATGCTGAGAGCTTGAGTGTACCTCTGGTAGGATGTTCGGAAAAGAATGCGAGAAGGCATGGATGAACAAAAAGAAAAGAAAATGGATCAGCCAGAACGACCTTTTGCTGGGTGACGACGTACAGCCCGATGTTCTCGTGCCTATCTTTCTTTGACCCAAGGGGTGTCTTGGAGTCATTCAGGTGCATCCCACGGAGGTACGACAGTCCGACTTGTTCGTCGAACATCGCCACTATCAACAGGGTCACATAAGCCTACGGCACGTGTAATTGGTATGCAACCCTGGACTCACTCGTTGCGCTGCCAGTAGTTGAAGTGTTGAGCAATCAAAAGTGATCCTCCACAGACCAAAACGAAACTTACTCCCAACCTGCTTTCGTAGAGATATCATAGCCCTATGCGGTACCCCACTACGTCAATATCTATGTCTCAAATGGGGTGACAAGGTCACTCACGGCTGCGTACAGATGACCTATCCACAGCTGCATTAGAAACTATTCAGTTCCATGCTGAACGGAGTACTTACATGTATCAAGACACACTCCAACTCTTGACTTGTCCTCGACCTGTTCGATAATACCTCGCAGCTCTGTAAACTGGGAACCTATGATGTTCTTGGCACCGGACTAGTGAAAGTATATCATTATCCCCGACTCAGGATATTAATCGGGAAAACTAGAGAGCAAATGAAAGCGAAGGACAGCACTCACCATGTTCTCGATGACAGTTACCACGGATGGAGTCTGTTTATGTGCCCTGTTTAAACATCGAGCTATAAGAGATATCGATTCTTCTTTCGTCGCATTCCCGACAGTGGAGCCTGGGCTTTCCAGACGCAAAAGTAGCATATATGCGATCGTTGGTAGGGAGAACAAGGATCAGAACTCACTGGAAATTGTAGAACATCAAGCCGAGTCGTTCACATCGCTTCAGATCATCCAGAAAGCATTCGTATGATTTTTCGCGTTTCGCTCTGAGATTAACATCATGCTCAAGCCGGTGGCCTGCCAGGGGCGTATATATGCTACTCACTCGTCAGGGTTTGCAAGATTGATGAGGTAGCTTCCATGGGGGAGAACGTATTTCGGGTCGTACCCGAACTCGTTCATGCGTGCTTTGAAAGACGCAACGTTTTCGTCTGTGAGAGGGGGAGAAGACCATTTGCGTTGCGATTTGACGAATAGAGCAAACGCGTTGGCCCTGCGAGGGTGCATCAGGCCATTACTACTGAGAACGAAACGAAGGAGACGCGATACGCACCTGACACGCGCCGCGTTCACGACCGTGTTTTCCACACCGCCAGCTGCAGAGACGTGCGCACCAACTTTCCATGCCGAAGACACGCGCGGAGCGAAATCAGATGGTTTGGGGATAGCATGTTCTTTCTTTTTCCGCGCTTTGCGTGGTCGTTTCGTGGGACCATCATCCTCGTCGTTCTCTGTCACAGTGCATGTCTGCCTGAAACACCAAGACAACCTGGGTTCATCGTGACTCACGTTCAGGCTCTTTATGTTCTGTGGCAACCACTGATGGTGCTCGTTCGTCTGGTTGGTGTTCTTTCCTAGCGCGTTTGAGTGACCGCCTCATATGCTCTCCTTTGGTCGGTGGTTTGATGTCCACTGGCTTGCGCTTGGGCTCGTCTTTGGCAGCCAGCTGAGTCGCTCGTCTGGTCTGCACCATCAAAGCAGTCAACGATGGGCGAACAGAAGGACTGTCGGATGGTCGTAGTTGCGATATATGCGAGGCGAGAGCGCGACGTGAGATGAAGCGGAATG
>JBBPQU010001089.1:0-11407 GCA_038092655.1 Boletus sensibilis
AAGTGGTTCCTGTGTGTTATCCGTACCTCATCACGACATGCAGCTCTACCTCCAACGAGACCCTTTCTTTAGGGACCAACATTTCTTTGTCATTGAAGGAGAATTTCCCTGCGCTCACTGAAACGGACATTCAGGAGTTACTGACGTTGTACCCCCTGACTGACTATGACTCACCTAGCCAGCAGTTCCAAGTGGCAACCGGAGAACCTGATGTAATTTGCGGGGTGAGTTTTATAGGGTCACGCGCGGTCACATTTTACGCTGACCTATCTGCCCTGGCTCGCTCTCTTGTATCGCGCTAGCGTGAGGCAATGGGCGGTCCTGCCTCGCTGGTTTCAGATACTTGGACGTACCGATACAATACCCCTAATCCCACAAGCGATAGCGACTTGGTAACGCATTCAGCGGAGAATTGGATGATATTTGATGGAATTGTCACAGGGTGGGTGTTGGTTGGGGTGTGCGCGTGAGCTGCCCGCTGTATGGTATGACTTACCGCCCGCCGACCCTAGATTCAACGGAACCGGAACGTTCAGCCCGCAAACACCTGCTGAAGTTGCGTTCGCATCGGAGCTGATTGCGTACTGGCTTTCGTTCGTGCGCTCTGGAAACCCCAACACATACAAACTCGACATGTCACCCACGTGGGAACAATACACGCCACTCAACAAAGTTCGCATGGTACTTATGCAAGACTCGACGACGGTCAGCGGGAGCTATATGGAAGAACAGCCTACCGCGGAAGGAGACAGATGTGGCTTTGTGATCAGTAAAGTTCTGCACATGCAGAATTAGGGGTTAACTTCCGAAACATTTGCTCAACTATTATGGAAGTAGTAGCACCATGCTGTTGGTCGCTTCCTTCTTGTGAAATTGTGTTCACAGGCTGAGCTCGGGGGACGTACGTAGTATCCTTCGTACTTGCCCGGGACATGGTAGCAAATATTCTTCTTCCCGCCGAGTCATACATACCATGGTTTATCGAATGAGGAGCGTGATTCCGGTTCAGCTATAATCGCGCAAAGGCGAAGCGTAGTTGATTCGGGACTATGGAGACTGACCAATGGCCTGTTCCCTATTCCTCATCCCCTTGGTCATGCACCAAGTCTTCGGTATCGATGGGCCAATGGACAAAGCAAACCAACCGCACGGTGTGCTCTCTGAGTCGTGGAGTATTAAATGAACATTTAATTCGGGCAAGCTCGCACAAACAAAACACCTGCGCGCGAACACCACAAACAACACAAACAACAATTTTATGAGGCAAATGGTAATGAAAATTACTAGCTGTACTAGGTATTTAATTCATTCCCTGATACTCGTTGGGGGACTGGGGACTTGCTTGGGCCCATCGAGAATTATTCTCGACTTTTGCCGAACTGGTTTGCCGAACACAGCCACCGGCAAAATGATGCCACGCTGGCCAGGCCGCAGCCTGTTCGTGACGAACGCATTCACAGTGCATCTGTACAGTCATAAGGGAGGGGAGAAGGAAGTCGTTGGTAGAGAGCGAGTCCTTATCAGTCCTTATCTTGAATCTAGTATGGGTCCCGAGTTACCCAAATGTACCTAGTCGGATTTACTCATCTTATCTACGATATCGGACACTCAGGGACGATCCAGCTTCATTTGATCTCAATCTCCGTCCATCATGTCCACCCCCACCCCCGATGTTACCCTCACAACCGCGCGCTACGGTAAAGACAAGGTGCGGGTCTTCCGCGTCAAGCGCGAAAGCGATGGCGTGCACTACATTGTGGAGTACAATGTCACCTTGCTCGTCGAGGGTGATATCGATGCTTCGTGAGTGTTCGTCCATTGGTCTCGAGGATGTGCGGCGTTGATCGCCCCCGTCCTGCATGACGACTCGGACAAGGTGTTGAACTCTACGTGTGTTAGATACACCAAGGCGGATAACTCGGTTATCGTTGCCACCGATTCCAGTACGTCATTGCTACCTTTCCTCATACCCACCCTGACTCACCATCGCCACCTGTCAACAGTGAAGAACATCACCTATTGTACGTTTCTCAATTGTCCTCGTCGCTCCGTCACCTACGCACTGACATGAACCAGACCTGGCCAAAGTCTCGGACTATATTCTGGTCCCCGAACACTTTGCGCTCCATCTCGGCACGCACGTCCTCTCCAAATACGCGCACCTCCAGAAAGCCTTCATCACTATCGAACAGCTTCGTTGGTCCCGCATCACCGTGAGTGGACATGACAAGCCACATACACACGCGTTCCATCGGGATGGGGATGATAAGCGGGTCGTCCAGGTCGCGGTGAGTTGGCCACAGGCTCGATTTGGGAGATCGTTTCTATTCCTTTGGGGGGAATCGCTGTGTCGACTGAAACGCGGCCCCACCTGGTGGCATTCCGAGTGGAGCCGGCAACGCACGGCCGACGGAACGCAAATTGTGTTGGTCGACTCCACATGGACCCAGGTCTAGCCCTTGGAGCCAAGTGGAATCGTCCTTTTTCGTATATAAATCGAGTCATCGACTTGGTACCGCTCTGCTTAGGCGCATATATGCACTCCTCCCTTCCCGCCCACGCTCAGAGTTTGTGTACTAATCCTCCATCTCTCTCTGTAGCTCGAAAAGACCGATGACAAGACTTTGGCGGCAAATGTGACCTCAGGTATCGCTGACTTGTTGGGTATGTCAGCCAATCCGACTATCGTGATTGCTAATGTTGACTTTTTTTCTGCAGTGCTCAAGTCAACTGGATCCGCATTCGAAGGATTCATCCGCGACGAGTACACGACCCTCGTTGAAGTCTCGGAGCGCATTCTGAGTACCTCTGTCGACCTCGAGTACCACTTTGCGCCTGTCTCGATTCCTATTCCGACTGACCCCAAGGTGCTCGACTTTGGTATCCCCAAGAACATTGGCGAGGCCAAGGGATCCGTGTGGGATGCGATCGGCGTTGCTGAACGTGCGAGGACGTCTACCCTTGATACATTCGCGACAGATGAGAGTGCGAGTGTGCAGGTGCGTGGCTGTACAGTACTGGTGACTCACGCTGCCATGGTGAAACAGGCGACGCTGTTCAAGATGGGGGAACGAGTGATTGCGGAGAATGGTGGTGTGGATCAGGCGACATATAAACTGCCCAACAAGCACTACATTCCTGTGGACATGAGGTATCTTGGAGTGGACAATCTGACACCGTGAGTGATGTTTGTCTTGCTTTGTTTTTCTCGATGACGTGTGACATCGGACGGGATCGGAGGCAGTGAGTGCTTCTCTCACGTGGTTTCATTGACTCGCATTGGCCGTCTCCGATTGGTCCCCTTTCTCGCATCGCTTGCGGCGGTGAAGATCGATGACGCCGGTGGCATGATCGAACCTCATTACGTCACTCATTTTCCCCAATCGGGCTAGCGACGGGGCAGTAGCTCGACGTTCCCGTCATCGTGGGACACCACCGTGTGTCGTGTGCTTTGTTCAAGGCGCGTGTCCCCCACTGCAATTCTCATGCAACGGGAGGAATTTACCTATTCGGGTCATACGGCTGCGGAGTTCATGAATGGAATGCGGGACGCTACTGCGGATGCTGATTCCGTGAGATCCTGGCCCGGATCTCATGATCATGACCCAGGGTCCCGCAAATCAGCCGGGCATCGCCAGGGCCTGCGGGATGCGCTGACCTCCGTTGAATGAAGGGGACACGCTCACTACGGGGGTTCTCACTCGAACGGATAGCCTGCCCAACCTTTTTTGTACTTGGGGCTTTCCCTCGACATTTTGACGCGCGGTGTCTATTTCGCGAGTTAATACCCGGTGTTATCCCGGTGTGGGGGAGCTCCGACACAAGAACACGCGAAAACGACACGTTTCCTTTACATGCGATGCTGACCCCTGCCTGCAGTGCGAAAGCAGAGGTCTTCGTGCCCGTGGCTGCACCCAGGTAAGCATGACGCATGCGCTGTTGGGCCTTGTCTCTGACGTCAGTCGTGCGTGTTGCAGCGGATTGATCTCCGCCACAGTCTCGCGTAAACAGACGTAATTAGATGGCGTCACTCGCTCATTGTCTTGACAACCCTGGTAAATGTCTGCCTTTTGTCTTGTCTTTTGTCTTTGCTCTTGTCTCTGGGTGGAAGTGAAACGGTAGAGGGGATAAAGATGCAGCAAAGAACGGTAGGGAAAGAATGAAATGCACCGGGAATGTGTGGTGTATTTGTGCGATAATGGATTTATGACATCATGGGCCGGCAAGAGCCGATATCTGAGATCTGGGGTTGGATTGATTGATAGAGTAAATATATACAAGTTGTGTCATCGGGTTTCGATTCACCAACTGCGAGCTAAGAGCGAGCGACTCTCTGACCGGCTCAGCATCGCCGACAACGACGACGACAGCACCACCGACAACGACACACACGATGGGCGGCGACCACAAATGTCCAGTTTGCCAAGCCACTTTTACTCGTCCTCAACATGTAGCGCGGCACATGCGATCACGTACGTCCCCACTCTCCCGCTCCACCCATCCACTCACACACAGACCAGACACCGGTGATCGCCCGTACAAATGCCAATACTGTGGAGATCAATTTGCAAGAAGGCACGCCAGAGTCTCCACTTGCCCTTTCAATCAATTCACCTCTGTTCTAGCGACCTTCTTGCCCGCCATATCAATAAATGCCACACCAACGAAAAACCTCACGCCAACACCACCCCCGGCAGTCGCAGAAAGGGCTCTGCCGCCACATCCCGCGCGACCACCTCCAAGCAGGCCTGCGACCAATGCGTCCAGTCCAGTCTCCCATGTGATGGTTCCAACCCGTGCTGTACGTAACACCCATTTTCTGCCATCATCTGCTCATAATGGCCCATTCCTTCTTGTTCTCTCTCCATGCCCGGATGTCCTCTTCCGCCCGGATCTTGCAGCAAAATGCGTTTCCCGCAAGTGTCGCTGTACGTATGTCAAATTTCACCGGCAAACCGCTCCGAGCGGTCCCGGTCATCAACCCCCCCGGTCCCCTTCCTCGTCCTCGCTCAGTGGTAGCGTTGGGTCTTCGCGGCTGCCATCTCATCTCGATGATTTCGTCCTCGCGCCGCCACCGTCCGCGCCACATGTCGGCTCTGGCTCCTTCCTCGCTTCAGACCAGATCTTCAATACCCCGTTTACCTTTAACCCTTCCGCCCCTGCTTACCCTCCCAATTGGACGGCTGCAGACATGTCCCACCTGCCCTTTTCCATGTCATCTGATGTAGACATGGCTGCGAAATACCGTGCACAGGCCGAATTCTTTCGACGTGCTGATCCTTCCATACTTTCCAATAGCTCCCCCGCGATGCTCCCAAGTATGTACACCACCCAGCAACATCAACCACCATCGAGTAACTGGTACCCTGCCTGGGGTGAATCTGGAACTTACCCCCCCTTGGATGATACCAAGTCATTTGGTGGCATAGCGAGGACACACCCGCTCACGTCCTCGGAAGCGCCTTCATTTGCACCTGAATTCTACAATGCTGGTCTCATTGGCTCTGCCTACCGCCCCAGGAGGGTGTCTTTGGATTTTAGCGATAGCAGTAGTGCGACCTCGCAATCTGTCCCTTCCAGCGCTGCCTCTTCGAACGTGCATCTTCCTCTCACAGGGAACGAGATGTATGATGGTCGTTCGGAGGAGATGCAGAGGCAAACCCACGACGCGCATATCCTGCAGCATCAACGCCGCAGCTCGATACCCACGTCTCAACCGCCGTCTTTTCCTGGTCCGTCTGAGCTTTCTCAGCAACAGCAACCACACCACGTCGGTGAAGGCGGTTTCTCCTCTGCGTTTGGTCTCATGTCCATCGACGATCCCAATGTGCTCGCCGGCCTTGCTTCTGATGGGGTTCCGTTCTTCTCCAACCTCGGTATAGGTATATTGCCTCATTCACCCAACGCGACGCCAATGCCAACGCGCGTGCAACATCCCCATCCACACCAAGGTCGCGACCGTGGGATGTCCCTCAGTGCGTTGCCCACGCCCAGGTTGACCAAGGACGCGGCGGATACGCGGGAGCTCAAGGATGTTTGGAAAACGTACATGCGCTCACCTTTAAGCGGGCCAGGGACGGCGGCGATCGATTTATCGTCGTCGCAGCCATCGTCGCTCGCGCACATGTCACATTCGCCGTCGAGTCAACGAAGACGCGTGAGGGTGTCGTCGTTGCCGAGCGTGACGCCGACGGTGGAAAAAGGCCATCCGTTGATGGTGAATGGGAATGGGCATGGCGAGGTGGGTGCGGGTGCGGTGCGCATGACGGCGCATGGGAATCCAGAGGATTTGAGGAGTTATGAGGCGGCTGTGAATGCGCGGAATGCGCCGCTCAAGTTGAACCTTGTGCCGAGACGGAGAGGGACGCGGCCGAGTTTGATTGAGAGTTCGCCGATGGAGGGTACGGGTGTCGTTGGGGCTTCCTCTTCATCTACTGCTACGAGTGCGGGTCAAGCGGATCATCAAGGGATTAGTCGACCGTCGAGTTCGAGTTCGACGTCGTCGTTGGCGCAGGCGTTTATGGTGCCTACTTCGCATCCTCCTCACCATCACCACCATCACCTGTCACATGCACATGCACCAGTGTTGGGCGTGGTGAAGCCCCCGCCGATGCAGGGTGCGTCGATTTCGTTGCCGATTCCACCTTCCATGTCCATTTCTGGATTGCATTCGAGTTCCCACTCACACTCGCACGGACACTCGCATTCGCATTCACACTCACTCACCATTGGCTCCTCCACCTCCCTCACCTTCGAACCCGGTTCGCGTGCGTCGAGCGTAACGAGCGATGGGACGGGGACTGGTGGGAGTGGGAGTGACGGCGAGGTGTTTCGGCCTTCGTTTAAGCGGTATCCGTCGCAGACGCTGGGACCTACGAGTTCGAAGCGGGCGTTGGTGGAGAGGGGGGGTGGGGAGTCGAAGGGTGTCAAGATGGACAATGGGAGGTTGAAGGGGAAGGATCGTGATGAAGGTGGTGATGAGATGGAGGATGGGGAGGGCATGGAGGGTATTGAGTGTGTTGGTGTGGGTATGGGGTCGCCGGGATCGAGACCGATCGCTGGGCTTCCAGAGCGGGCGAAGCGGGGCTAGACCGTCATCTTGGTCGAGAACCTAGTGAGGACCAATCAGGACCAATCCCGACCACGTCGGACCATTGTTAAACTTCTCAGAAGACATTGGGCAATGCAACGGGTGTGACGATTTTCTTTCCACAGGCAGGTTCTCTCTGTATCTGCTTCCGCTGTGTCGCTTCCTCTTTTTTCTCTTCGTCTCACTTTTTTTCTCCTTTGTTTTTCATTGTCTTCAAAGGCTCTTTTTTTACGATCTAACGTAGCATACATTTTTGGTTTTCTTTTCGTTGGGTTTTTTTTTGGTGAAACACTGGCTTTTTTTTCAATCGTGGTGCATACTATATCGTTACCCTCTCCATCTGTGGTGATCATTGGTTGCGATTTAGAAGAAAGTGTCGAATACGATCGCATAATGATACAGTGCACCCAGCAGTCATGGGCAGTCGGCACTTTCATGATATATCCCACTTCCTCACTTAATTATCCACGTCCACTACATCCATTCGCTTCTGCAAGTATACAAGAATACTACGAAGTTGAACGAGCTCAATGATTCTGAGCTCGAAAGTTCCTCGTCACGCCTTGGAATCACGTTGCGTCACCTGCCGGTGTAATGCCGAACCTGAGTTTGATGTTTTTCATTGTCCGACACCATCAGGGGTTAGCACTCTAACTAACGCTCCTTAACGGCACCGTTTCCCGTGAGCTTTGAGGCTCTATACTCGTCTCACAAGCCCTTCATCCTATGGCCTACAACCTCCAGGTATCACATTTATGATTTATTAGCCAGATCATTGGGGTTTGGGGATTAGGAGAACCATGCCTCCTAAAAATGTTTATTCGTTCGATCTGCGCACTGGAGCGGGATCGAAAGGACCAGCATGTGCAAGCAAGGTAACGAAAATCTAAACAAAACAAGAGACTACAAATATCGACTCCACTGCTTCCCTCTACCCTCTATGATAGGATTTTACAGTCGGCAGCAGTCTCTTGCACACACAACGGACGACGCCAACGCACTCACACATCTTTCTTAAACATAACGAGCTGACAGTTCAAGGTCAGTCACTTTCAATTCAGTATCCTTGAAGTGCCTCGACAAGCTACGACAATGCTCTTACTCGCGCACAACGCGTGTATTAGTGTGCCATCGGACTCTTCTCCAGCTTGTGAACCCACCGGCAGCAGCAACATCCCGACAGCCGGACAAGTAGGGCTCGCGCATGGCTCAGATCTCGCTTAGGCTTGAACGTTGACTTCTTGCCATGCGCTCTAACGCTTGGGACGGCGACTCGCGTCCTACAAGAAAGAACAGCCTCACGGAGCAGAGATAGGGTCGCGGTCCACAGTGCGCTCTTCCAGAACATGTCCAAGGCAGTTGAGCAGCTGAATGGGACGTTGAAACGTCACTTGGCTCGAGCAACGGTATAGTTATAAGAGCATTTTTTAAAACGGAAATGACTGGTTATAAGCTCACCTAGCGGCTATTTGGGCCCGTGTGTGTGCAGATTCAAACTAGCATGCGGTGATCAACCTCCGTCGCGAGGAAGGTGGCCAACCAGGTGTCGCACGATCTTCCTTCAGACACGTTCCTTGAATAGCTGAAACATTTGCACACTGGTGTGACAAGCGATTGCCGCCCGCCATTCCAGTAGGTCGTGACAACGCCTAACTCAATATTGACAATGCAGCGTGCAGCAAGCTCATTCTCAGCGTCCAGGTGTCACCCTTCTTTTCGTAACCTCACAACTTAATATTCCGTGACCCCCGTGGCGCGTTGCCTAGTTAGAGAATCTCCCCTTGGACGAATGCCCCATGTCCTTCTCGTTCCTACGTACATCTTTCAGGATAAGGTTCTCGATTTTCTCGGGTTGCGTATAAAATAGCCCTAAGTTTTCACTTGACTAAATCACCTCCCCTTTCCTCCACCATCGACATTTAGTGCCCTAGTTGACGATGTACCACCTTACCACCCTTCTCGTTACCATCCTCAGCTTCGTCTCCGGTCGTCGTGTCCTCGCGCAGACAGCGACGACGCTCTCCTATGACAACCACTATGACGACGCTACCCTCTCCCTCAATCAAGTAGCATGTTCCAATGGGGTAAACGGTCTTGAGACCAAAGGCTACACTACACTGGGCTCGCTCCACAACTTTCCAAATGTCGGTGCAGTCTATACTGTGTCGAGTTGGAACTCCCCGCAGTGTGGCGCGTGCTATGCTGTCACGTACGACAACATTACGGTCAACATCTTGGCTGTGGATGTGTCCTTGACTGGATTCACGGTCTCGGAGACGGCGATGAACACCCTGACGGGGGGTCAGGCGGTTGCGCTGGGTAGGGTGGATGTCACATTTGCCCCGGCGCCCGTATCTGCATGCGGATTGTAAAATTCGAGCCGAACGGGCTGTGGCCCAAAGATGGTCAGCGATTGTACTTTGACATCTCAAGGGACTTCTGGGCTGATGCCGATGACGTATTTCGTAGGTGTGTTTGATCGTGTTCTGAATTCTTTTTATATCATCGAGGACGATGAGTTGGACAGTCAATATTTATCGCGGTTATGTACGCCAGTCTCCAGTTGGACCGTGTCGACTTTTTTCTGTTGGGTCAATGTAGGGCGATGTTACGTACGATTTTGGTGGAATGTTGTAAGTATCTGTTGTGGTATCATGTTGCTCCCTTGCTGCGCGGACTGATCGATGGATTCTATCCGCATTGCCAGGACATTTGTGGGAGGTCACCGGGCTGATGGAGATAGTTGGACGCGATCGATCAAGGTTGGTTGCTACCGAATGCCATGCATCCACAGGCGTCCACTGGGCACTCGTCCATATATATCAGATCGAGTGATATCAGCATTCAAGAACGAGTACTGCGCCGAGCACGATACCTGTTCGAAATCCCTCTGACGCACGCAAGCCATTTGCGCACTGCTACGGGTTATCCTTGTTAGAATTATGCACAGTTAGGCATATGCATTACAAGCATGTCTACTGTACCGGGAATAACGACACAGTCGCGTCTGTGTAACATCGCCGGGGAAGCCTCAAGCTGAAAAGACTCGTGGAACAGCACGACCTTGAGTAAGAGGCGAGACGATCAGACAAGCTCGAAGTGCGTCGAGTTTATCTTCTTCATTCAAAGTCGCCAGATATTCATGGGGAAGTCGGTCATTGATTACAGTCGAAGCAATTTGAATCAGAACATACAATAAAGCACATCGAATGGCTTGAACGTCCGAGTCGGCTGCTGTGACCTCCATGATGGTATACGGGACGCTTTGTTCTCGCGCGCGTCCGATATCTTAATTATTTTTTACGAGTGTCAAATTGATACCAAAATAATTTTGCAGGGGGAAATAAGAGTTTTTTTTATTGGACAAGGTCGGATCCTGGGAATCCGCTCACCCAAGGCTGTTGCGCCACAACCGAATTTACCAGTTCGTCTATCGACGTCGGCTTGGCTCATCAGCAGTACTTGCACAATAGTCGAGCAAATGTTTCGGAAGGTAGCCCCTAATCTTCCGTGTGCAGGACTTTACTGATCACAAAGCCACACCTGTCTCCTTCCGCGGTAGGCTGTTCTTCCATATAGCTCCCGCTGACCGTCGTCGAGTTTTGGGGGTCTTGCATGAGCACCATGCGAATTTTGTTGAGTGGCATGTATTGTTCCCATGTGGGTGACATGTCGAGTTTGTATGTGTTCGGGTTTCCAGAACGCACGAACGAGAGCCAGTACGCAATCAGCTCCGATGCGAACGCAACTTCAGCAGGTGTTTGCGGGGTGAATATTCCGGTTCCGTTGAATCTAGGGACGGCGGGTGGTGAGTCATACCTATCATACGGCGGGCAGTTTGCGAACTAGCCCGGCAGGCGGTGATCAACACCCACCCTGTGAGAATTCCATCAAACATCATCCAGTTCTCCGCCGAATGCGTTACCACGTCGTTACCGCTTATGGGAATAGGAGTATTGTATCGGTACGTCCAAGCAGCTGAAAATAGCGAGGCGGGACCGCCCATTGCCTCACGCTAGCGCGATACAAGAGAGCAAGTCAGGGCAGATAGGTCAGCGTAAAATGTGAGTGCGTGTGGTCCTATAAAACTTACACCGCAAATCACTTCAGGTTCTCCGGTTGCCACTTGGAACTGCTGGCTAGGTGAGTCATAGTCAGTCAGGGGGTACAATGCCAGGAACTCCTGAATTTCCGTTTCAGTGAGCGCAGGGAAATTCTCCTTCAATGACAAAGAAATGTTGGTCCCTAAAGAAAGGGTCTCGTTGGAGGTAGAGCTGCATGTCGTGATGAGCTACGGATAACACACAGGAACCACTT
>JBBPQU010001090.1:0-11396 GCA_038092655.1 Boletus sensibilis
CGGGGGCGGTGCCTGGGGTGAAAATGGGTGACTTGGTGATTTGCACGGGGATGAGTGTTGCGGGTTCTTCGCGTTTGGGGTGGTGAGAGATGAGAGGAGTCCCTGGGGGAGGAGGGATGAGGGAGAGCTCGGCAGCGAGTGAGGAAAGGGGTGTTTGTTTTGGAGAGAGCGCAACGAGGAGGTTGGTGTTTTCTGAGAGGAGGCCGACCAAGGATTGTGGTGTGATGTCTGAGGCGTATGCTGCGGAGTGGGTTAGTGAATAGTGCTGAATGTTGTTATTGGAGACTCACACTTGGTTTCTGGGGTGAAGAGGATGACATGGGCGTAGTTGGGTACGTCGTACGCGGTGATGGCGGGACTCGCGTCCTTTGGTGCGCGGAACGTTAGGTCATACCCTCGTTCTGCCAGTTCGCGTGAGGGGCGAGAATCGGACGATGGTACGGTCGCGACTCACTCTCAAGTCCATTGAAGAAGATGGAATAGTTTGCCTTGTCTAGGGAAGGGTCGAGGAGGACGAGGACCTTGTCACCTGAGCTCGACTTTGCGAGAACGCTGGCGAGGAGGGCGAGGCAAGAAACCAGCGCTGATCTCAAAAGGCGCATGGTGGTGATTGACGACAGAGTACAGTAGTTCCACGTCAATCCCTCACTAGGCGTTTGTTGTGTTCTGTTGTCCAACAGCCTTGACACGTGACTAGCTTACGCTCCTCGTCCTAACCTCACCAGACAAAGTTCATCCTCATCAAAAGACATTACAGATGGAGACGTATTCAAGGTCGAAACAGCCAAATACCTTGCTAGTTCACGCTTGTAGACTTACATTGGTCATCTGATGCGGTGCGGATAGAGGAGAAAATAGTTCGACCAGAATGCTGACAAAGGGAAAGCAAGTCCTGTCGAGCACACACACACCATGGATTGTCGTGCTTCCAAGCTCACGTCGGTGGGATTCCATAGTTGGTTGTGCAAAAGGCTCGATAAAGACCTTGTCAGGTGGCACTTGGGTTTAGCGCTGGGATGGGCAGAGAAGTGATGATGAACAAGACGTGTTGATTCAGTTGAATGTGTGGCGGTGATGGCTGATCTCACGGCTCACGTGATTCCATAGCCTTTGGAGCATCTTTGAATTTCTGGAGTCAGTCGATTTCTTGGCCGACGCTTTCACGAACACGAGCGAGGCCAAAGTCGAAAAGGTCGTGTAATGGACGACTCCACAGGCGAGTCATCTGCACAAGTTCAACTCCCCTCCGTCGCCTCCGTCCTTGGCGTAAAGGGGGGCCTTCGCTTTCGACGCCATGGCGCAAGTCAGAAGGCTCACGTCGTCCTTAGACGTATAGAGATCTCAGAACACTCTCCTTACCCTCCTGGCAGAGGCCCCGTCGCTTACTTCAGTCTTTTTGCTCAGAAGAGAATCGAGGTCAAGCCCGGCAAGGAAATTCTCCTCTCCGTAGCCTCAGAAGACGGCTCCTTCACTGACCAGGCCGTCATCTTCGAAGGTGACCTCTCCACCGTCCCCGACTCAAACTCGGACGAAGAGGAAGAGGTTGAAAAACAGATCGCTCATGATGATACCTTCTCTGACCCTCCAGTTTCTCACGTCATCCCTCCCAAGATGCGCAGAACGTGGACAAAACAACACGAACAGGTGAGCTCGGTACAAGGTGAGTATACCCCATCTCCCTCGCACACAATCCATGCGAGCATTCGGTATGTCGCTCTTAGATACCTTCATCCCACCACCACCTACACATGTCTCCGTCGGCGTCCAAGTCCAGCCAGCATGGTCTGTGAGTGCTGTCCAGGTAGTCCCTCCCACCATTCCCGTGCAGGAAAAATTGCCCCTTCACACTCATCAATCACCTCGGGAGCCATCGACTCCTGTGAAACAACCTGTGCAAATAGCAGAGCCAGACCCATCACCAAAGCTGATCCCGCCGCCTGATGATCGTCCCGTGAGTGCATTGTATACGACTATAGAACACACTCTCAGTCACTGTAGATACCGCATGATGATCGGTCCCGAAGTCTGTCCCCGATGAGCATAGGCTCGCCGCCTAGCACTCCTCCTCAATCACCCATCCATACGCGCAGTCCATCTCCCATCGAGGTCCCAGCCACGCCCGTCAAGCCAACCACTGCTACAATAGGTAAACCCCTGCCTACAGCATCTGCCACACAACAAGCGCCTGTGGACCAACTAGAAGCGCCATGGAGCCACATTGAGGATGCCGCTAGTAGGACGTCGCAGATCAGCCCTGTATCCTCCGAGACAGTCGACATGGATCTCCAGTCATCGCCGTCATCAGAGTCCTCTCTTTCCTCCGATGATATCCCAGGATTTATCACAGGAGCCGCTTCTCGCCGCGCTCGTCCTCCCTCACCCCTCGTGCTCCCCTTAGCGCCCATAAAATCCACCGTTGCCGCGCAAACGCCAGTGCCGCCATCAGCTCAGACAATAGTCGCTTCCCCTGCGTCGACCGTGGCGACCACCATGGCACCCTTTACAGCCGAGTCTGTAAATGAGAAGCATGAAACACCTCCTGTCGTAACTCCGGTAGCTAAGCGCGCACCTATCAAGAACCCATTCGTCTCGGGCGGTTTTATTACGGAGTTCGTGGGAGAAAAGGACTCACTGACTACGAGCAAGGATTCCGCGGACCGCTCGAGTCTTTCTCATGAGATGGTAAGTTTAGTGAACGGGTTCCCCTGGAATTGTATCGATGACGATGTCGAATAGCCTTGCCCGGTTGAGCAACTACCTGTCAAGACAGAGTCGATTGCACCCGAAACCCTTCCCCCACCTAAGGCATCTCCAGTCCCGCAGCCGTTGAAGTTGATAGTCCCAGAAAACAAATTTCCTCTACCGACGAGCCAGTCTTTCTCAACCCCATTCCAATCCCGTCAACAACCAGCTGTGTGCTCATTACCGTCCAGATCATCTGACACCACCATTGGGTATCCTAGTGGACCAAGCCCTAGTGTTGTGAAACCTGGCTATCAACCTATAAAGTCTGCCAATGACCCACGGTTGTCATTCACTTCAACTGGTTCAATTTCCAATCCTCTAAATATCCGTCCGTCGAGGCTTCCTCCACCCCCACCTCCCAAACCTAGTGCTCGAGCGTCACCGCCGCGGCCGGGACCTAAAAGGAAGGTGGTGGTTGGGAATCGCTGGCCATACAATAAACAGACGAATGGACATGCGGCGACGGCGACGGCAAGCGAGATAAGTTCCTCGCCGCCCATTGCTAAATGTTCTCTTCCACTTGTACGAGCGCTTACACCAGAAAGCACCCGGTCGTCGACAACACCACCCGGTCTTTCTGGCCTCGCACCATATTCATCACCATCTCCGCCTGGTTTCTTGCATAGTTCGTCGGGTCCCAAGTCGGCTGCACCCGTAGATCAGGGTAGGTTTGGATTGTTCTCCCAACCTTTATCTTTGACACCGCAAATCAAGCACGGTGAGTCCCTTGGTCGTGGTCACACTGGACCTAGATTTTTATAATCACATACAGAAATCAACGATTGGGCAAGTCCATCCTTGTCGCAGTCTCCCATTAGTCTCTCGGCCCAAAATATCCCTATACAAGCACCTCGACCTGTTGTTCCCCCATCCGCAGCTTCCACCGTCCTCCGATACACACCTCAATCACTTGGACCGATAGGGTCAAGCAGCTCAACCCCCTCGCACGATTCCAAGGGCAAGAAGCGCGCATTAACGTCTGACGCCGATGTAGACGCCGAGAACGCCCGTCCGCGCAAACGCACGGTCTCATGGCCATGTCACGACCCAATGCATACAGTGCGAATCAAGAGCGACGAAGACCCAGGGATCAACTACGCTTCGTTCAGTTCGGACGGGGAGCGGTTAGCTGTCATATGTAACGACCGCACGATTCGAATATGGAACATGACAAGTAAAGTGGAGACGGCTCGGCTTGGACAAAACGCACCGATCATGGCTGTCGCTTGGATGTCGGATGACATGGGTGTTGTTTCGTTGGGACAGGATGGGATTATCAGCAAGTGGACGCGTACGGTGCGTTTTCGCTTTGGAGTTGTACAAGCGCCTGACTGATGTATTTCCGGGGCAGAATCAGAACCATTGGCAGTGGGCAAAGTTGTTGGATGCTGGCAAGGAGGACTCGATTTGTTTTGCATATAGACGTGACAGAATTGCTGTTGCATTCCCGCGGATAGGAGTCAAAGTTTGGATATGGATCAAAGGTCAGCGATTTTCGTGAACGCACGGTACTACCGTTGAACACCAGGGATAGGCACATGGCAACCCCAGCGGTCGATTCTGCGGCAGAACGTGACTTCTATTCAGTTTGTTGAAGACGGTGAGGCGTTGATTGGTGGTACGAGCGATGGCGTTTTGTATGCAACTTTCCTGTGCTTGTTCGACTTGGTCTAACGACGGGATGTGTCAAAGGTGGTATTGTCAAGTGCCAAATGGGACGCTGCGCGCGTACGCTTTCCTCAAGGCCAAAGTGTGGGTTATCGACGCTACTTCGACCAATGCAACGTCAGTTGACAATTCGCTGCAGATACCACTTGGATGTCAATGGGCCGGGCACACACGCATTGGTGTCGCAGGCTGGGGGACGGGCTCATTTGGTGGGAATTCAGCAGACGGATCACAAGGGCAAGATTGAGCAAGTCTATTCCATGAATGGAGACTCTTCGGGTGAACAGCGGCAGAATTTTGGCGCCGTATTCGCCAGTAGCTGCAAAACGGTCTTGTTTGGGACGACAGAGAGCAACTTGCTGGTGTGGGATAAGGCCAAGGGGGAAGTGATCTGCGGGCTGGATCACGGCGAATGTGGGTGGAGGTTCTTTCACTGAAACACGTGAGCACGAACTGACTGTGTGACTGTCTTTTAGCCGAACAAGTGCAAGCGGTTGCTGTGAGTCCACGAGATTCTTCAGCGTCTACTAGGCTGATGATGTATTTTTGCAGTGTTTCGACCGTGGTTCACAGGCGTGCATAGTTACTGGCACCAAGCGTGGAGTTCTCTCTTGGTGGAAACCTCCTTCAACGGAGTCATGATATGTATGGTGATCTTTATCCCGATCCACTGCGAATCTGAATTCCCAAGCAGAACGCCAGTATTCGACATGACAGGATCTTGCATACTGCTAAAGCACCTACAGCACCGTAATGTGGACCATGGAGGCGATGGGGAGGGATACACTGTATCAGTATTGCACAATCCTTTTTCGCTACGTTATGAGCATGCACACTATAATATCTGTACGCATAGTACGAAGCTGTTGCGCTCGATAGAACTGTCTGTTTGTTTGTTTTATTTTCTATTTTTCTTGAGGAGGGATGTTTGTGTGTGTTTGTCTGCTTAGGGCCGGTTCATGTCGCGAATCATGAGTAGGTCGACCTTGCGATTTCGTATTGCGGCCAAGTCAATCACCTCCGCTCGTCGTCGCCAACGTCGACCTCGCAACTTTTACCGTCCTTTGTACGTCTCTTTTTTGTCTCCTTTTCGTCACTGCCGGCGCCAAGAGCCCGGCGAACCACTCACCAGTTTTGTTACGAACACCAGAGACCAACCGTGCTCGCCGCGATTGCGTTAGTTGCACTTCCTCAAGCCTGACAAGCTCGCGTCTTGCCAACCGATCCTTCCCACCCGGTAAGTTAATCAAATGTTCCCTGCGCGCCATCACCTAGACGGGCGTTCTGCTGGCGTCGCACAGCCTCGTCAGCGTGGTTGTCATGCTGCAGCAGTGCGGACAGGCAAAACGTTCTAAAATGGGTCTCGTGCATATCTCTTCCGCGTGGTTCTGACCTGTCACACCCCAGTCAAGCGTCATCACGACTTGTGTTCGAACTATCTCGACGACATGCAGACAATCAAGTGTGTTGTAGTAGGAGATGGTGCTGTTGGAAAGGTGCGTGACGACTCGTCTCTACGCTTTGACCCTGGCACACGAGTGAACGTGACGTTGCACAGACTTGTCTTTTGATATCGTACACTACCAACAAATTTCCAAGCGAGTATGTCCCGACTGTACGTCCCCCCTCTCGTTGCTGCTCCACCCGCTGGGCAGATGCAAGCCTATATGCTAGGTCTTTGATAACTACGCCGTGACCGTAATGATTGGTGAAGATCCGTACACGCTCGGGTTGTTTGATACTGCCGGTTCGTCGCCTCCTTCGGCTCCCTATTCGCCGTCACACGAATGTTTTGTTTCACAGGTCAAGAGGATTACGACCGTCTCCGTCCATTATCATACCCGCAAACGGACGTCTTTCTCGTTTGCTTTAGTGTCACCTCCCCTGCGTCCTTTGAAAACGTAAAGGAGAAGTGGTTCCCGGAGGTACATCATCACTGTCCGGGCGTGCCGTGCCTCATCGTCGGCACGCAAGTCGATCTGCGGGACGATAACCAAGTCATTGAGAAACTTGCTAGACAGAAGCAGCGACCCGTAACGAGTGAGCTGGGAGAACGCCTCGCGAGGGAACTTGGGGCGGTCAAATATGTAGAGTGCTCAGCTCTGACGCAGAAGGGCTTGAAGAACGTGTTCGACGAGGTGCGTCTGAGCTTCTAGGTCTCCTTGGCACGCCTGGACCGTGTTGACGCTGCGGTCGGTTGACAGGCCATTGTCGCTGCTCTCGAGCCTCCCGTGGTCAAGAAAAGAAATAAATGTGTCATCGTTTAATGTAGCTCTGTCCCACGGGAATGTCTCATTTGATATCTTCCATCTCTTAACGACTCTTCTTACGCTTCCCTTTTGCCTCATATATCCTTGACGTTTCTCTTTAGCTCTTTGTGTCGTCCTTTTTCCCCTCTCGCGTAACACTTTGGGCTCATGATTTTTTTTACCCATCCTCGATGTTCTTTCAACACCATTTATGGCTTCTCTACCGCACTGAGTAAATTCCGCCGGAGGGGCACTTAGTCACCCATCCAGACCGAAACTGCAACCTAATCTTCATTTTTCTTTCCTTCTCGCCCCTCTTTTATCCCGTATTTCCGGTGATAATAATGACGGAGAAAACACATGGATGATTCTTGGGCAAGAGGAAGTACAGGGATGGTTTAGATCATATACCCCTTTGCTCGTAATAGGAATCATGTTCTCTAGTGTAGAGAATGGCATGAGGTACTGGGTGAATCTCGAGTGATGGCCTCGGTTCGCCTCGGCAGCGGCGTGTTCCGGTGCGCGTAGGGGGGAATATTGGGGAATGGGCGGATCAAAAGAGAGTTACGACTTGATCGTACGATTCACAAGAGCGATATCTCCGGAGACTAGAAAGGAGGGAACGAAAAGGACTTAGCGAGGACGACGCCAAAGGAAAAAGAAGCACAGTCATCAAAAAAAAAAGGCCAACGACGGATACGGAGATTGAGACGGATAGATGCGCTCATGTTTCATGCCGGGAAAAGAAAGAAGAAAAAAACGCACCATGCCGCGGGTTTCAAAGGCGAGCCAGTCGCCTGTTCCGGTTGGGAGGAGACCCATTGAGCGGCATTTCCAGAGACCGACGATGAGTGTGAGGAGGTTGCAGAGGATGTAGGTGAGTTTTTGGAGTGGGAGGGCGGTGCTGGACGAGGTGGATGGGGTGGGTGTGAAGGGGGAAAAGGCTGGTCGCGAGGAAGGTGAAGTGTCCATTTAGTTAGTCTCAGAATCAAAGAGTGAAAGAGTGAAAAGGTGACGTACCGGCGTTTATCCCGACGATATTCTTGATAGGGGTGAGGAGGAGCATGAGGACGATGCCCATGCTAAAGATCTGGACGCCGCCGCCGGACATGTAGAGCATGAAAGCTTGCATGGGGAGGGATTTGGCGGGGGAGATGGCGAGATCCCAAGCGCGCTTTTCTTTGAGGGCTGCGTAGGAAGCTGCGGCAGCTGCTGCTGCCTTGGCGGGTGTCTTTGTCTGGTGGGGAGGTGGTTTAAAGTCTCGAAGGGGAAGCGGTGGGGGGGACGTACGTTGGTGGAATGGAGGTTGGAAAAGTCGGGAGGTGGGGCGAGGTTTTTCCATCTGTAGGGTTTTGTGAAATGTTGAGATGTTCTGTTGAGACGGAGAGACGGACCTTGGGTGTTCTATCGATGCATAGTTGAGCGAGAACGACATGTTTGGCGCGTCGATGGAACGGGACACGTCGTTGGTAGTATTGGAGTCGGGCATTAGCGAGCCGACGGTGGATGTTTTCCACGACAGTGTGGCAAGAGCGATGTCTCGCTATAATGGAGACTATCTAGGACATGGTGCTCTCTGACTCGCCTGAAAAAGCATCGTCGGGACGTCGCAAACCAGTCGACTGTGTAACCCCATCCAAGAGGCAAGGGTTTTGTTTTCCTCTGCTCCCTTCGACCTCTGATGGCAGTATATCACCTCCCTCTAATCTAGATATCGGCATTACTGATCTTTATTAGGTCGCATTTACGATTCGAGTGCGATATGCTTTACCCGGAGAGACTTCTCGTCGCATCGTCTCCTTTGCATTGTCCGAGGTTTCCCGTCGACTCCGTCGACTTCCATTCTTGATACCATTTCTCTGTCCTGTTCGGGCATTCTATCATGTAGGCTAGTCTCCCCAAACCAGACCTAAACTTCGAGATCAGAAGACAGGCGTTCTGACCATATATGTAGGCCAAAATTCAGTTACTTAGGTACTAAGCGCACCCGGGCCTTTGCCCCGCCGCTTCACCAACGTCACGAACGCGATGACAGACTGGCCTATGTCATGCCATCATTGTCGACACGGAATGACAGGTGGGTTGGTTTGCTGGTACTCGTAGCGGGAACACGGTTGACGGAAGACCCCAGTACCTAGAGAGCAAGTCTCTTGGGGTGCGAGACAGTCCAGCTACGACTCACAATCGCGGCCACTCTCCATCCCAGGGCGTTGGCGGGCAGCAGCCAGACCGCCAGACAGACCAAAGAAGTAAAGGAAGTGCCTGTAGTGCCCGCTAAAGGAGTGGAGGAAGAGAATCTTTCCTTCTCTACTTTAGTAGGCACTATATTCCCGAATTCGACGAGACCGTTGTTCCCCGACGGTGAAGTCACACGTATGCCGACTGGACAGTCTACGAACACGTCGACCAGTTATGCGCACTAGGTTTGTGCAGTGTTTTACCTTGTCCATCTATGACCAAAGGACCACCGTACACGGTCGAAACATCCCATCACCGGGGCGCTTACGGTGAGTTCAAAGGATAAATCACATCCACATTACTCGTGATTCAATCTTTGGTGCCACGTTCACTTACTCGGCTTGAAGGTATCATTACTACTCCGTTTACCGTGCACATCTTTGAGCCATTCCAGCATCGGTAGTCTTTCGACCGCCAATTTGCTCGACCGGTTGGGCGGAAGCTCACCCGTTTCCATTTCCGTGTCGATCGGACCTTCGATGGGAGGGAAATTCGCGCAGTTGACATCACCTGAGTCTCTCGGATGTCGTCGCGTTTGCTCAACGTTTTTTACGCGGATCTGGAAGATTAGAAATAGGCATTGGTCGACCGTCTCGCCGGGGGAACTCCTTGAAAGCCTCACTGAGGAGGAGACGCTTGAGACCATCAAAACAAGGCGTTGGAAATTTTCTTTTATAGATAGAGTTATTGCGTATCCTTCTTCGATCGAGATTTTGGGCCATACTGCCAGTTCATTGGTTTGTTGCAGGGCGCAGACTGGCCTTGCAACATCAACAGACATCTCGTTCCGCGAGTGCTTGGGTTTCGACGCTACTTTACAGAAAACCTTTGTGCTCTTGAGCGTTTCTGATGATCTACGCTAGGTTACGTAAGATCGAGTAAGCGTGCTGTGTCACGTGCTCGTAAAGTCACGAGAGAGAATTATGACTGCCGCCACTTCGACAGCCAACTGCCATGTCCCGGCCACAAGATGACAGAAATCAGGAGGCGACAGTGTACTTGGTGAGGATTATACAAATACATGCATTTGGAGTGTCTAATAGACGCCGCCACCAGGGAAATCTTGACGAACGAGTCTCGGACGCTATAATATGGGAACTCATGCTACAAGCGGGACCAGTGGGTACGCCTCCCAATCCTCGTACAAAGTCCATCAAGAAAGACTGAATTACTGCTTGTTAGTCAACGTGCATCTCCCAAAGGACCGTGTATCCATGGCGCATCAGGGTTACGGTTTCTGTGAGTTCTTGACAGAGGAAGATGCCGAATATGCGTGCAAAATCATGAACCAGATAAAGCTATGGGGAAAGCCCATACGAGTGAACAAGGTGTGTCACGACTTGGTCTCCGCACGGAGATGTTGACTCAACGACGCGGGTGTAGGCTTCGTCTGATAAAAAACAACTGGACGTCGGTGCTAACCTCTTCATTGGAAATCTGGACGAGAACGTGGACGAGCGGCTGCTTTACGATACGTTCAGTGCATTTGGGGTTATGGCTACAACAGCCAAGGTATGTCATTTGATTTCCTCGACTTGAATACGTGATTCATCACCGCTCGTACCATCAGATCGCTCGAGACCCAAGTTCGGGAATATCAAAAGGCTATGGTTTCGTTTCGTATACCGATTTCGAATCCTCTGATGCAGCCATCGAATCGATGAACGGTCAGTTCCTGATGAACAAGGCCATCACGGTGCAATATGCGTTCAAGAAGGACGGAAAAGGCGAACGGCACGGTACATCTGCGGAACGTCTCCTCGCTGCCCAAGCCCGGAAGAATAACGCACTACCCGTCAGTGCCCGGCCACCCCCAGCACCGATGGCGTTTGGTGCGCGGCCTCCCATGGCTGGCTTCCAAGGGCCGTACCAGGGCCAGTTTGCAGGCGCGTTGGCGCAGCCGCCTCCGCCGCCTGGGTTTACACCGCAGCAAACGGTGGCGCCTCAGGCGATGCCTATGATGGGTGGGCCGGTTGGGATGCCCATGTTCGCGCCTGGCACGTTCCCCCCGCCGCCACCACCTGGATTTACGCCTGGGATGATGCCACCGCCAGGGGGGATGGTTCCTCCTCCCCCTCCTGTACCACAGTATTAGTGTGCATGTTCGTTAGATTAGTTGTGATGAAAAGATGGCGTGATGTACGTGTGTTGGCTGCCATGCCCTAGAATAGCCTTGTCGGCAATTCTACTATTGAAACGTTGACACGCTCCTCAGATCCACTCACTCTGCAACAATCATGAGTCTTCAGCCCTTCGTTTCTCTGTACCAGTATGCGTTGATACCGTTGGCACCTTTCTCCTGGTTTGGTCTCAAGATCAGCTCCTTGGATTTGGTCGCTGCGTTCCGTCTCTGTTATGTCCTCCGACACCTGAAGGAGAACTTGCGGGACGAACACACCAAACGACGTGCGACGGACAGCAAGCTTCCTTCCCCCGAGGACCGCTCCTTTGTTCGAGACGCACTCACCGTGCTGACGGTCGTTTATGGTGGGGAAG